>CAJPVJ010000443.1:0-25267 GCA_905397405.1 Oppiella nova
TGGCCGTGGTTATGGCGGCGGTTACGGCGGAGGTTATGGTGAATATGACAACTTCGGAGGGGGTGGAAGTGATGGTGAATTTATTGGAAGCTATGGAGGACTCGGAAGTTATGGCGTGAATAGTATTCTATACAGCTCTGGCTATCGAAGCAAATATTACGGCTCCAGATATATTAGTCCTGGTTATGGAAGTTATGGCGGTTTTAATGATTGCCATCATCTCAGAAGTTATGGATATGGGTACGGAAGATAATTTATTTAAGGTTTGGTCGAAAGTTCTAAGATATTATAAATTACTACTCAAGTATTTATAGTTATACAACTCTTAATAGCTTTTTAATTAAAATTATATAATTAATTTTCACAAAAATATATTAATTTAAACATTTTTCATATGATTCATACAAGAATTTAATTTTTAAATAATTTTATTGTAGTTCTATTTTATATGTTATATGGCAATCTATGAACAAAAAATATATAATATAAGATTTATTAATTAATTGTCAATTGCATTGTGAAGAATTGAGTTATAATTTTTTTTATTTAAATCCTTATAATTTATAGCTGATAAGTAGAAATTGATCTAAAATTCAAATATAAGCTTAAAATTTAATATACTTTGTACTACCGGTAACTTACAATACATACTATACTTGTAGACTTCTATATTGAAACTTATTGTAATGAATAGGCGATCAGATAAAAAATTAAATAATTTAAATTAAATAAAATCTATTAATAAATTAAATTAAATTTTATAATTTAAGTTTATTAATATTGAATTGAATTTTTACATTGACATTTTTAATATAATTTTATATAATTCAAAATAAATGAATGAAATGAATGAGAAGTTAAGAATTTGAAACTATTTTCTATAATAAATATTAAAATCATTGAATGGATTAAACATTTCGATCGCTTGTGAGGAATGAGAAGAGACAGAAAGCGGCGGTAATGAGACACACGTTGAGTGCAATGGCGATGAGTGTCCAGACATACCAGGGCCAGGGACACAGTCGCACTACAGTCCACGAGCCCTTCTCATAGTTGGGACATTTGGTGTCGAAGTTGTAGAAGCGGTCGTAGATGTAAGGCTTGAGTGCTTTGAACACATCCTTTCTGCAGCCGGCGCTGTAGAGGCTGTCGTCATAACAGTCCAGATACTTGATATACAGACAGCACTCGGCGCTTATGATATCCGACTCTTTGGTCCGCACTTTGACCGACGAATACAGCTCTCTATGGATCTGTTGACAGGAAGTGAAGTTCACTTCAGACAAACAATTGTTGCGAACGACCGCTCCTGAGGAATAATAAGAATATTCTGTATAATCATTGTTTACGGTTTATCAGACGTCCGACCGATCTCTATGTCTAACCGGTTATGAAAAAGTGTCAAAAATTCTTACTGTATATGACGAACGACCGCTCCTGAGGAATAATAAGAATATTCTGTATAATCATTGTTTACGGTTTATCAGACGTCCGACCGATCTCTATGTCTAACCGGTTATGAAAAAGTGTCAAAAATTCTTACTGTATATGTCTAAAGGGATGTCCATATGAGGGTCTTCGGGGTATAGACACAGAGTGGAAGTGATCACTGCCAGCACTACAAGTGTTGATACGACCAATGAATTCATAATTGCAATGAATGTGAAATAATGGACAAAATTCTTAGATAGCCTTTTGTGCACAGAATGCAATCAATGAATGAATGACTGTTCAAATTGTTAACTAAACTGTCATTTGAGTGTATTTTATAGCACTGTTTCACGCGCTGAAACCTGTCATTGGAGTCAATTGATACAGTTTTCTATAACTTTATTCACTAAACACATGAAAGTAATGATGTTTAAACCGATGTGAATATGATATTCATATTACGGTAAGAAAAGTGAAAATATGAGATAATATTCAAAATTAGTGCCAAAACTAATGAGTTGTTGTGGAAACCAAACACAATATATGACCACATGTTTGGTGTTTGCATTCATTCTCGACATTCAATTTGTCGGCAATTTATGACATTAAGTGATACCACGACTCAAATTAAGTGTCCACTCAATCATCACGTGAACAGTGGTGGCAGTGATTGAGTGATTGTGTGGTAAATATGTTGAGATCAATGGTGACACTCAATGCAAACCTGAACTGCAAATGTGTTTCGATGCCGAAGAATGTGTGGCCAATGAGTGCCAATTGGTGTCAATACTCGACACAACTATCACCACAATTGGTGCCAAACGAGAAGTTCAATGCATTTGTGGCGCAAATGAATGCCGAGAAACGGATGGCAAACAGGTATCTGTTGATTGAAGACAAGTGCAACTCTTTGGCGAAACTCAATGCTCACAATTTGTCACAACTTCTGGACACTCGTGTCAATCACATCCATCGCTGGAGTTTCAACCAAAACAGCTGTGCTTTAGTTGAGTTAAATGAAGACAATTATTATCTTCGACGAGACATCAGAAGGAACTTTGGTTGCGATGACAGCCGACGATCACAACTCACAGTGAAGACCAATGGTCTCAAGTTTATTACACTTAAGACGTGTCCGAGACTATCGCCCAATAAGACAAATAGTGGTAATAATGATGTGATCCGTGAGATGACTACCAGAAGGAGAGACGCCTCTTATCTGAACACTAATTATTTGAGACAAATAATGAAGACTAATGAAGAGTTGCTCTCATATCTGGTTTATGGCAAACACTTCGATGTCTTGGATCTTAAGCTTAGGTTTTATATTATCTCACAATTAGAGCAATATATCTGCCATACATTCTTCAAGAACCACCAAATACTGCCTTTTGGATCGTCCATCGCTGGTATGTCTCAATATCTGTCATACCTGTCATCACGACCCTTACCATGTGTTTGATTTGTATCTTAAAGGTCTGGGAACTCCTAACAGTGACTTAGACTTAGTACTGGTTCCCAATAAGTTATCCGAAGACCAGTTGTCCAGAGAGGGTGATCGACAGCGGTTGACAACAAACCTCAATCTAATCGCAGATCTATTGCAACATTCAGTCCCATATTATTCCCATTTCTCGCGTATACTAAAGGCTCGGATTCCGATCATTAAGTTTGGCTTTGAATTGGCGCCCATTGACATCGACCTCTCCATCGAGATATCACCACATTCTGTCCACTCCGGGGTCTATATGTCTGCATATCTGAATCATTGTATTCTTCTGCATCCATGTGTCAGAGATTTGATACTTTTGTTAAGAGTTTGGGCCAAACAGCACAGTATGTCCTCAATGTTTAGCCACTTTTGATTGAACTAAAAAATCTTATTTATTTTGCAGAGCTATTAAAACCGAAGAACTGGTCCACACATATAGTATACAACGGGTTCACATCGTTTCAATTGACAGCTTTAGTCATATACTTCCTTCAGAAGCAAGAGATTGTGCCACCGATGAGACAATTCCTAAGCCATACATCTGATCGCTTCATCCTAAGCCGTCGAGACGTGTCGACTCTGGAACTATTGTCCGAATTCTTGGAGTTTGTGCTGTCGTTGAGGTGTGAATGGGAGGCCATCTCTATACTGGACGGCACGACGTTCCCGAACCCCGAGCCCCACCTTCCCATTTGGATGCAAAACCCTTTCCAAACTGAGCTCAATATGTGTCGAAACATAACTCCCGTTAAATTCGATAAGTTCTTAGAAATCACTCATTTGTCGTCAGAAATCATGAAAACCAAAGCATTTAATTTAGTCGACATTTTTGACAAAGACTTGCACATGAATTCGTACGCAAACGGATCCAAGACTTCGAGAATTGATGTCGAAAATCTGTTTATAGATTAATGTCATTCTTTGTATAAATTAATTATATTATATTTTTATGTAATTAAAAGTTTTGATACATTAGTTTTCGAGTCATTTATAAAGNATCCAAGACTTCGAGAATTGATGTCGAAAATCTGTTTATAGATTAATGTCATTCTTTGTATAAATTAATTATATTATATTTTTATGTAATTAAAAGTTTTGATACATTAGTTTTCGAGTCATTTATAAAGTTATTGTATTTAAGCAAAAATTATATTAAAGTAAATTATGTGAAACGTTTGAAATAGAGACTAAATTTGAATAAAATTTCATAATTCATGCATTTTAGGCGTTTGAATGTTTCATTTATTGTGGGAAAATAGTGGGAATTAGAGGAATTTGTAATAACGAGCAATAGGTCATGAATATTGCGGCAATATTTCGTAGTCAAGAATTACGTGTCGATCAAAGTTTGCACAGAATTTGTTGCGAAAGTATTTGTTGTCAACAAATCGTTGTTTACTTTGCATTGACAGCAGTTTTGGTGAGAAAAATGCATTGATTCGTGACATTAAGCGATCATTTGAATTGTGTTTTGAGACAAAATGAATGCAAACTTTGATTTTGTCATCAAAACCAATGAGACATACATTCAACCCAACGAACAGTTCAACAGTTTTATGATTAGCTCGAAGACCATCGCCGAAGACATGGTCTGCGAGCCATCCAATGGTGACAATGAGGTGAAGACATCGGCGCTGCCGAAGCCGACCGAGAAGTTTGTGGACTTCATTGTCAAGCAATACAAAGACGATGGCTTTGTCTGCACTCTGGATGAGAATGAGAGACAAATCTATTACTGCTATTACTGTCACCAATACATCCATGACTTCGACCTCATCCCCACTCACATTGATAGCGCACAGCACCTGAAGGTCTGTCACTAACTGTCACTGTAATAGGTCTCTGACTTGTGTTTGTATTGTTGTCCAGAATATATTGAATGGCATTTCATTCACTCGAGGATTGGATAAAGAGTTTGTTATGGAGTCCACCACTGATGAGAAGCCTACGAATTGTAATGAAAATGAATATTTATTTTATGAATATTTTGTTGAATGAATTGATTGTCTATTTTGCGATCAACTAGTGTTCAAACTGTTGGACAAAGTGTTGACACGAATGCCTCTGCATCTGAAGCACTATTACTTCCGCAACGGTATCCGAGTTATGAATGTGAAGACGCCGAGTGGTTACTTCTGCACAGTTAGTCACAAATGTCTGCATTTAATAGATTTGTCGCTAATTTTATTGTTTTGTTAATTGAATCAGTTTTGCAATCAACCCATCGCTGACTACAGAGGGATTGAGCCTCATTTGGCACTAGAGAGCCATGGATTGAGTCAACAAAAGCCAACTTTAATGCAATTAATAGATAAGTCAGACGAAGATTTGTTGCGAATCGGTCTCCAATTCATTAGCGAAGACATTATATCGGACACGTGTGTAGTCTATGAGTGCGAACTCTGCAATTGCTTTGATTGCGATAACGAGAAAATGTTTTCACACATCAAGAGCTTTAAGCACCGCAAGAATATTCTTGTAATTAATCTCGAAGTGTAGTTAATGTGACAATTAATTGTTTAAAATTTGTATTTTACAGAAAGAATACAATTACGATATAATCGACTTATCGGAGATTGATATGGAGACCAGTCTTAGGGATATTCAAGAGAAACATGGAATCAGTTGTATTAAGACATGTAATAGATATACGCGGCTTAAAGAATATCCAGAACCAGTACCCGAACCCACTCCTATACCTGACCCTAACCCTGAACCTAAGCCTAGTCCTACACCGCAGATACCATTGGTTGATATTAAGGATAATGATAACGATGTGTCGGAATCTCCGAAAGACAACGCTTTCATCAGAGAAGACATTCTTTTGCCGAACTTCGAGAGTCATAAAATCATCAAAACTTACGAAAGCGACGGCAAAGACATTTATTATTGTTGTTATTGTGATCTCTACTACCATTCATTCAAAGATATCAAACATCACATCAGATTCGATGCCATCCATACAAAAGTATAGTTTATTTGAATTTATTAAATGTTTGTATAATTGATGTGAAATTCTGTGATCTATTTGTTTCAGCTGACAATTCAGGGAAAGAATTGTTCGCAGGGTTTGAATGAAAAGTTTTTGATGAGAGGTCTACCAGAAGGCGAGAACAGATGTAATAAAATTTATTTCGTTTACAATATATTCTTCAAATGTTATACAGTATTAATGCTTTGATATTTGAAAATTGTTTTTTAGTTCACGAAATTGAGATATTAAATGCCATTCCACTTGTGATAAAACATTATTATTTCAAACGCGGCATTAAATATACCGGCAATAATGGCTACTATTGTAGAGTATGTCTTATACTCATTGTGTTGTTAAGAATTTGTTTTAAAACAATGTTTTAATAGTTTTGTCAGAAAACAATCAATTCCTTTGAAACCATTGACGAGCACCTGAAATGTGAATCTCATAATCGTATTGATGAGAAGCCCACAAAATTTAATGATCTTTTATTCCAAACAAATCAACCGATTATTGGACTGAAATATATTACAGAAAATTTGTGTCAAACCACAAAACAAATTCTCTACGAATGCACTCTTTGTGAATATTTTAATGATTTTTGTCAAATGTATGTCCATATAAGCGGGTTTATACATCAGTATAGAGTTCTGGTAATTATTAACATGAATGGGATGTAGAGGTCGGCCACAGAGTCTCTCTCTCTCTCTCTCTCTCTCTCTCTCTCTCTCTTTCTCTCTCTCTTGATATCTGTCCGATCACATCCCTGTCCACATTCAGTACAATGTTTTAATAGTTATTATGATTGCTTTAATAGAAGAAAATATCGCCAAATAATGATGTATTGAATACGATCGCCGAGAAGGACGCGTCGCTGCAGACGTCAGATGTGTTGAAACAGCAGATCTCAAGAATCGAGAGTAGGATTGGTTGCGGTTTCGTTAAAAGGAACCCTTTTTTCGACCAACAAATCACTGACAAAATAACTCAAATTCAAACGACAAACGACGCGAGACGTCGGCATAAACTGAAACTATTGAGGGCTCAGAACAATGACAGCGATGACTGTGATATGCCTGAAGAACAACTGTTGTCTCAATTCAATGAGTTGTTTGCTGTGAAATTGTGCGATGAAAACGAGGTGCCAGTCCTCGTCTCAATCATTGAATCACTCAAAGATAGTTTAATCGCTTATTATAAGCCACAGAATGACATCAATTGCCCCACAGATACGAGTTTATAGCACTTTAATCATCAAAATTCATAATTTAATTATATTTTTACAACAAAATGTACTAAAAATCTTTGATTTTAATTTTATGTATATATATTATAACTGCAACGATAATTATAATAATAATTAAGTTGTATAAAAATCAATGGCAAAAATGATTTATGAGTTAATTGAGAGGCACTCGATTCACGCAATAGTATGAAAAGCAGAGTTTATGTGAGTTTCCAACTCTTCAAATGTGTCGATATAGAGCTCACACTTCTGTTCAACAAATAATGCATTGTTTTAGTAAATTTTTATTGGTTTTAATTTGTATTACGGTATGAATATGTGATTGAATTGAATGCAAACCTGACAGTAGAAGGCTTGGGAACCGGAGCCGTCCTTTAAGCGAATGCCTTCAGTGGTTAAGTGTGTCTTAGCGGCCGATGACATGGTTTTCAAGTAATGTCTTCTGGCAAATGCCACTTCAAACTCATCTGTTTGATGAAAATGACAAATAAATACACAGTATTTTGGCAAATAATGAGTCAATACTCACCGATTCTCTCCGATTCTATAGTGAATTTCGAGTCCATTTCATTCAGATTTAGTCCAGTTTTGAACTTTTAAAAAATATTAATTAATCGTACGATCGATGTATTTGAAAGTATAATATATTTACTCTCTTATGTCGAGTATCACTGGTGTGGAGAACAGCCGTCTTCTTGCAGTCGAAGTATATGTTACAGAAAAGACAGTAAAATTTGGAGTCGACGCCAGAATCGGTCGCTTTTATGCCTTCATTCTTGAGCTTCAGATCTAATTTGCTGAGCGTTTGGCCCAAAGGCGGAGATTTCGGTACATAGAGTGCGACAGAATTGTCCACTGCTTTCAACTCGGGTTTGTTTTCCGTGTTTTCGATATCGGCGGCCAAACTCTCGATGTGATCCTTCACCTCATGTATGGATTTGAACTTCAGGTCACAAGTCTGTCGAGAATTTCAACAAAACATGTTTAGAGATAATTTTATATTACGGAAAAACTATCACTAAAACTGATAATTACAGAACAAATATAAGCGTCGGTCCCGAAGCCATCCTTAAGTCTGATTCCGTGCGACACATACTGCTGTTTATCAGTTAAACTGATTTTCTTGAGCTCTCGTCGCCGAGCGATGGCTACCTCACAGTCACCTATCAATCGGATTAATCTTACGGTATATTTCACGTCATTTCAGAAATAATATTTAATGCCAACCAATATTTGGTGAATCAATGGTGAACTGGGCGTCCAGTCCTTTCAAGTCATCACCGAATTTAATCTATAATTCAATACAAAATAGTGTCAAATATATGTATACTTTAAGAGCCATTTTGGGCTAACCTTCGAGTGTTCATCACTAGTGCTGTGCTTCAAAGCACAGGCGAAACCATTGAAAGAGATGTCACAGACTTTACACTTGAATTTAAAGCTGTTCTTTGACTTAATCTGTTGAATGCCCTCTACTTTGAGCGATACGACACTCATATCGTTGGATCCACTGGTGACGACGTCATCCGCAGAAGCCTTTCCTTTCTTTTTGCGCTTCTTCTTCGCCACAACCGATGAGTCGCTGTGACTGTTGTCCACAGATGTGCTCGCATTGCGTCCACTGAGCGACTGATCCCTACCGCCGACACCACGAGAATGAGAAATATTATAGCGGTCTAAGACATCCTCAAATGAGCGCATATCGCGACACCTAATCATTTGATCCAATTCTGTGATCGTTTCGCTGATGGGAATCAGTCCGTTGTCTGTCGTCACATATCTCTTGTCTATATTACCAATACTTTTGACAAAAAGCGTAAAATTAGTCAACTTTGGGTCGAGTTTGGTCTTCGGCTCAATCGGTTGGCACTCCGGACTGGATGTGCTGTCTGTGAGCGGTCCCTGTGCTGTGTTGGCCACCAATACTTGGATGTCGTCGTCGTCGTCGGTGTCCTCATCCGTGCCATCTGTGTCCTCCACAGTGAAGACACGTCTGAAGTGAGACAATCTCACCATTTGGTTAGTCGTATCAAACTTGGATCGCATTTACGCCAATTGGACACAAGTCTCGATGGTTTCAGATAATTGCAAGAGTGGATCAAAGTGTGACCACGAGATTCACGTCAAGTGACAGTGAGTTGGTGTTTGTCGATCACCGATGGATGTGATTGTGTTGTCGTTTCAATTGATTGAAATCATAAAATCCTTTAAATAGTGACTAAAACTGTATAAACAAAACACCAAAACAATAGCCAAATGTTGCCATAAATGCCTACAAATAACGTGTGATTCTCGCAGTCTGTGCGCCCTATCACTGCATTACTCAGCCTTTGATGACCATCTGATTATCAAATTAAATGTTTAGATATTCTGTACAATAATTATAATAATTATTCTGTTTATAAGAATAAGTTTTAGAGTACACCTAAAGTGGATATTATTGGCAAACATATAGTGAAACACTAAGTAAGGATTCCTTATATATTTGTTTTTTTATTGTTATTCAAACTGAGTTCATCTTACAGGTAGCCTTTAATAAAGTATCAAGTTTATAAGTTCTAATTATCAGGTGATCTATGTATATTTTCAAATCTTAGTGCTACTGTATAAATACAGTATTATGAGTAAATTTGAAATTTATAAATATTATGATAATTACTGTCAGTTATGTTTGTTTAACTTAAACTTATTTATAAACTTTATATAAAGTCTTGAAACTATTATACTTTGAATATGACATTAATTATCAGATATTAATATTAATGAGGTCTCAATTGCATTATACTGAATACTATATTAGTTATACTGTACTATGTATTTCCCAACTTACAGTATGACAGTATTACAGTATTATTGTATTATTTTATTGTAAAAGTATATTCGGAATATTCCGTGAATTATACTTACTGTACATTAGATTTTTTTTATTATAATGAGTGCAATTAAAATCTTACTTGTTAGTGCATTTAATTGTGATCTACAAATTAGCTTCAAACAAATTCATATATAAAATATTTATTTTAAATTCTTCAATAGTTTTGTTTAAATCTTACTTTATATAAATTTTATGTTTTGTGTAGATATGTATTTCTGACATTGAACTAAATAATATATTAAAAATATTTTTAATAAATTTAATAAAAATATCAATTCTTATAGAATTGTAATTCCTAAGCTATGCTTATTTAAGTTATAAATCATAAGAATTGCCTGTTATTGTGAGTGAAACTAATAAATCATTTGAAAATAATGTTAACCAGACTAAGCAGTTATACGAAAGCCTATTACAAGCTAAAGTCAAATTTAAAGAAAAACATAACAATTGAATCGTTGAATAAGTTTGAGAGATATTTTCAAAGCCCTTCAATAGCCGTCCTATCGTTTAATTTTGAAGAATACGCCAAAAACAAAGACATCGATTGTGTGATCCGAAAGCGACAGATAGTGGGGATCGGGGTCTGTATATTCGGGTGGCTAACTGTCCTCAAGTTCTTTGTGGCCGCGTTTGTCAGATCATCGACTCTATGGCCACTAATCGGCGACCCTTTCTATTTGACGGGCGATAGGATTCTCTTCAATCTTGTGATCGCATCGATCGCTTTGAACGCCAGCGCTATGAGGACTGCATTTCTTATAGGTTTGGGTTTTAGAGTTGTTTTAAATTTAAAACTTAATAAATATTTATAACAATAGCTGAGAGGAATAGGAGGTTATCATTCATTCATGAATTGTTTTATCTGCAAACCGGTGGACACCATCTCATATTGAGAGATAATTTACAAAAACTAAACATTCGGTGCATTATTTCCTATCAAATGATGTTAAAACAGATCCCCTTAAATGCATTGATCACATTCTCATTGATTTATGGCTATTACTCAGTCTGTGCGGTTCTCAGACAGGATTATAACTATACCATCTCTGTATCCATCATATGGTTTGTGTGGACATCCCTGGCCGCATGGGTGGCCGCATCCATGCAAGGGGTCAGCTATAGTCTACTTTATTTAACTCAGTATTACTTAACTCTACGGTTCAGACAAGTGGGCAAAAGGATCGTGTATTCATTGTCTAAGAATAAATACATTTTAATGAATTTATTGCGAGAACACAATTCAATTGTGAAACTGACTGATGAATACAATAAATTCTTTAACCATATCATTGCCATCAACTACTTCGCCGCCACAGTTGCCATTAATTTCCTGTTATATATCACATTCTTCGGCAACGGGAATGTCTTATTCCGAATCGGCAATGGACTCATCGCTGTCAACAAGACATTCATCATATGTTTGGCCACATATTCTTCGGCACACTTTTCAGAAGAAGTGATTATGTTTTATTAGGCTATTAATGTCCTTACTAATAGTTATGGTTATTACAGGTACACAGACTGTATGTCCCAATTAATAGTATTTTCATTACATTAAAATCAAGTATCGGAGCTAAATTTAAAGTAATTACTTTAGAAATACTTATACAATCACTAATATTTAATGTTGCTTTTAATATTATAGTTAATACAAGTAATTGAACGCCTGTCCGGTCCCACCATAGGCTTCTACTGTTTTGACATATTTGCCTTTAATTTACAACAATTTGTTAAAGTACAGTAATTAGCATTCAAATTAAATGTATTTATATTTGTTAATTGTATTGATTTTATACAGTATATGAGTGGTTGTATTACATTCTTCTTTCTATTGGTTGGTGTCATCACTAATTACCTGAATTACTAATCATTGTAAGGTCTGTCTTCATATCACAATATACTGTAATAGTGAACTGGAATTGTACTGTACTTTTGTTAAGAGCAAGTAATACTCATAAATATTTTTATAGTAATTTATGAATACTTTATATTTTATGAATAATTGTTTGCAATTGTAATTAAAACGAGAGAGAGAGAGAGAGAGAGAGAGATTAAAATAAATTCTTTATTGTTAGACTCATTAATATTAAAATAATAGTGGCATTGTAAATAACTGGCAGTTAGTTTACTGTATTATAAATAGACTAAATTTAAACGGACTGTGAATTGTGTACTACTTTTATAATTTTGTTATTATTCTGTCAAAGTTATTTTATATAAATGTTTGCATTGAAATAATCCAAAAGGTATCCAAAAAAACAAATAAAATTCAATATAAATCCGAATAATATGTTTGTGTATTGTTTGCTGAAATATTGATACTTTTTTCACTGATATAACTCTTGCTTCGACTTAAGGTTTTGTTATCATTGCTTCGTTTAACGGGTTTTGAATATTCAGACACTTTTAGAGAGAATTTCAAATTCTCTGCCAAATCAGCCCAAAAAGTACTCTGAAATTAAATGACATTTTGTAATGAATTCTAAACTTTGTTATAACTGTAAGAATCCTAATCGATACCATATTTAATGTTTCTTTTAATGTTTTGGTGATGAGTTCATAAAAAGCCAAAAACGTGGCGAAAATGGAGCCAACGATGAGTATAATGAATACTCCGCCGACATTCTTCAGTCCCATCTCTTGCAGGGAAGCGCTGGGTTTGCTAAGACAGGCGCCTCCACCAGACTTCTGGGACCACCACCTGATCTTCAATTCACGCAATACTCCCGTCTCTTGTAGTTTCACAATTGCTTCTGACAGAGGGGTCCGATATAATGAGCCTAATGTCACGTATGGTTTACTAAATAATTCGTAATTAAATGAATTCTCGATTCGCAACCTTTTCTGGTGGCGATTCCGTAGCCTTTATTGTCGAGCAGTCCTCCCACTTGTGTTAGATTACAATACCTTTCGGTTATGTATTCAATAACAGCCGACTCCATAAAGAAGGCATACTTTCCTTCGCTCTCTTCCACGGTATCCCTCCCTAAAGAGTTGCTTGACTTAAACACTTCCTTATTTGCGTCCATAAAGTCAGCCATCTTTTTATACGTCGGGATGTTTGAGCTCTAAGTTTCGCCAATCATTCAAATGAAGTATTATCTCAACCATAGCTATCATACCATACACTATTCATCAATACCTTAAAGAATCGATGTGTGGCTGCGTTTTCGACACAACCGTATTTGATAGTTGTTTGGGCGGCCAATGACTTGGCGCTGTCGAAGGGAAAGGGGGCGTCTTCTACGGTGAGAAAAGCGGCCAAATTAGCCGTATATGAAGACACTATGATTAGCGTAAAGAAAGCCCAAACCCCTCCAATCACTCGTGTGGACAGCGCTCTGTAACACAAATATTTGTATAAAACTCACAATACTTTGGTTTAAGCAAGTATTCGAGACATACCTGGGTGCAATGTCTGAGCCCTGTTGCATAATGCCTCCGATGGCAAACCAGAAACTATTGGACATGTAATACATATTCTCGAGCACCTGATTCTCTGTACGACAGGGTCTGGTGTCCTGCCATTCATATGGCGAGAAGCGGCCGACAAGCGGCTGAATAATGCCCACAAGTGTGAGAATACCAAACATATAGAGCCATAGTTTGGTGGAAAATGGGAGCATAAAAGACCACAACGACAGCGTTTTTGTCGGCTTCTTGTATAGGATTGTAATACCAGTCGACATAAAAGGATACGTGAAATCTATGGCCCGCTCGCGGTTAGAGTTGATGGTCAGGTCGGCCACAGCTATATCGGCCTCTCCTCTCATCACTTCGCCTACCATTCCATTCCATTGGCCGGTCTTCGTGTCCTGACCGCCCCATTGGCCGTCTTTGACCGGATGTATGACATATCGAAAGTTAAGCTCTTTTGCCAACTCGTCCACTAAATCGATGACATATCCCTCGTATCTGTCATTGCCTTTCAGTTCATACGACGACTTCTTTCGCATAAAGAATGGGTCGTTAAATACAGACGTGATTCGGATCAACGGGTTTTCGAGGAAATGAGGCAAATAGTGTTTCGTCCACTTCTCGTATTTCTCCACTTTTCCAGAAATCCATTTCCCACTCTTTAATGCAAATAATTTAACTTTAATATAATGTTTGTGTAAGTATTTTGACGATCACTCACAACATCGACTCCATCTTCGGTTATACTTAATATCTCAAGACTTATATCCGAACGAAAGCCCGAGTCATCAAACTTTATTAGACCAGTCATGCCATAGAAAATATGCTTTTGAATAGAATATGAGAAAATAAGTTTTCATTATTTGAATAATTTATTTCTTGTTTATAGAGATTTGTCTTTGAATAAAAAACCATATAACTAATATAACTATAGTTATATAATATAAATATAACACATAGTATTATGTGTTTTTATTATATGTTGTGAACAACAGAAATTAATTCTTATTGAATTATATCAAACCCGTCTCATATAATTAAGAAGTGTTGTCCCGTGAGGCCAGGGATGTTCATCTGTGCAAGAGATCGGACCGACTCTCAATTGATTGCCATCCAAATCATTCAATGCTTTTGCTAATAATACAATCCCATCATAAATTAATGCAGATTCTGTCTATAAGAAAATGATAACTATAAGTCATTTATTGGCAAACTCTTTATAATAATATAAACCAGAATATATTTGGGAACATTTAATAGGTCTCTTTTGGTCACATCTGTCGAGACTATATGCCATTCATCGATAAACTGTTTGACATCAGTATTGTTTGGATCAACGAATCTAAACGTCGAGAACTCAGCCCTAGTGAACAGGAATTTGCGTAAATCCAGAGAATGGAAATCCTAAACAAATTCAAGATATAGATTAAGATTGTTGTCTTTATGACTTAATGTTTAACAAAACAGTTTTAAAAATTTAATCTGTAATTTAAGACAAAGAGCTTAGAAATAGTTTTCGAGAAAATAGTGGCATATTTTGGATTAAAATAACTAAAAAGTGTACAAATATTTAGTGGTAAAATGTGTAGAAAAGTAGAAAACAACTCAACGAACAAACTATTAATCTTTTCCGACGAAAGAATTGTTATGAAAACTATTTTTATGTCTAAAAACGTTTAAACAAAAGGAGGGCTAAAAAGTTTTGTTTCAATAGTTTTATTTTACATAAACCATACCAAACAGCATATAAGACACTAAACTATTTTGCGCTTTAATTTTAGGCACAAAAGCGATTTAACAAAGAGTTATAGTCAGAGAAAACAAAAGTAAGAAATAAGTAGTTAATACTTATAGGACTGCTTTAAGGAATTGAGAATCGGAGCCAAAATTCATACAATACTCACTGAATTCATGACAAAATAGTGATGATTCTCGGTTAAGGCTCCCACTTGTAGTGCCTGGATATGGGTTTCAATATTAGTTAAAATTTTTAATGAATTGTATGCACAGTACCTGTCGAAGGACTTCAAGAATATTCTCTTGTCTTACATGAAGAATAACATTAAAGCAATCTTTTTCTTTAACTTTTCGAAGTATATCACGATATGGTATATCAGGAGTTAATTGAAAGACTTTTAAATCCCAGTTCTCTATAGAAGACTCTTCTAATATTCGCTTTAAATGAATTATTGCTAAATAAAATCATTTTTATTAAAAATGCAATCATTTAATATGAACAATCATATATTTGCACCGGAATTGTCTTCGTATACGACAGCAAATGTCTTCCAACGCCAATCTTTAATCAAATCAATCACAGCATCGGTTATAAGGGATGGTCGGGGATATAGATTTATGGAAAGGTCGGCCCGATATGACTCGAAGTCGTGTCTCGTCTCAATGTGTGGTATTTCAAAGGTCTCGCAAATGGACTGTACGTGCATTGAGACAATGCTGTCGTGCGGACCCAATACGGCCACAACACCATTGCGCAAAAGTCCGCAAACTATTTAACAATTAGATTGTTATTTAGTTTTAGCCCTGATAAATAGTTATAAACCTCTCTCCTGAGACAGAAAGCTATCGGCGCCCTCAACACTGGCCACGTGTGCTATTAGTGTGGTTTGCGGTAAAATATTAGGATCTTTATTGATGCGATCGATTGCATAGCGGAATGTATGCTCCTGTTCCTCCTGTTCAGCATTGAATAGAGCCCCTGGTGTTCAACCAAATCACGATTTTTCAAATAGAAAACCAATTTTTACTATTTATTTAGATTTTAAATTTGTTAAATTTTCAAATCATTAAAACGTTTCACTCCATTAATATCTGACATTTTTGCAAATAGGTGTCAAAAAGTTATATATAACTTTATAACAAATATGACCTTCAAATTGAGAATAAAATAAAATACAAAACTAACTTGAACAATATTTAAACAGTAGATACTCAGTGAAGTAATATAAATTATTTAAAAATTATCTTTTGTCTAAATATTGAATTTTTGATAATTTTTAATGCAATTTGAGTGCACTCAAAATTCAAGAATTTTAAAATCTACTATATATTACAAACATAACCGTAATATGAAAACAATGAAAAACAAAATAAAGTGAAATACTCACCAATTCGTATAAAGTTTGGAAGATTTTCAACGCTTAAAGATTTGACTAATATTAAGATTAAAATCAAAGGTAAACGTTGAGACATTATTGTATCCCCATTAAACTTATTAGATTAGATATTATATGAAAAATTACAGAATTTTGCAAACATTACATTTAATTTTAATATAACTTAAAATAAATAGAGGAAATATTTGGCCACAAAGTGCTCTCTGTTATGTCTCTCAATAATAATATAAATGTAGTTAAAAATCTTAAAACTTTTTTTCAAATAATAATAAAACAGCGCTTAAACTAATAATAGTATAGTTTTACTCATTAGCGAAGGGAAGAAAGCAATGAATCAGTAGTGATGTGTGTCTGTGGAGCACATTCTCTGGTGATCTGCAAGTCTTACAGTGCATTGAGTCTGCCTTAGACTCGCATAATAAATAGAAAGTCAAACATATCTCAATAAAACTGATTCTTCCCTCTGGTTTACATTTGTTTATATTCTGTTTGTAATTTAATTTAATATGAATAAGTTTACAAATTGAAATAATTTATATTTTAAATAATTTTTATTTAATTTTTACTATATTCTACATTTTAATGCTTAAATTATTTAATACTTGTGTACTTACAGAATATTGTAGAATAAATAGCTTTGATGAATATTTTGATTAGAATATTCTAAGTCTCTAGTGTTACATTAATTATGACTAATATACTGTACTTTATAAATAGTGTATCATTTAATGATAAAACTAAAAATAAACTTATCGTCAAACTTGAGTTTAAAAGTTTAATAATATCCAGAATATTGTGTCTCAAGTCGTGGTGAGGAACCAGTTTTGCTATCATTGAAACTTCGGCTGCCATTCAAACTCTTCTCGCTCTTACTCTTACTTCTCGTCGGTTTACTCGACGTCTGACACATCATTGCAAACTTAAAGTCCTCTAATAGTACGCCCACAATATTCTCCTTAAATTAGTGATCAAAGTAATAGTTAAGAAAAATGGCAAACAGTAAACAAAATATTGAATACATCTTTAGACTCTTTCCTAATCTTATACAAGAATTCACAGAAAGCCATCAAAAGTGCGACAATAGATCCGCCGAGAAGTACGAGGAAAACTCCGCCCAAATTCTTGAGCCCCAACTCTGCCAGAGAACTCGACGACTTGGCGATACACTGTCCGCCGCCCTTCTGCTTCCACCACCGCTCCTTCAACTGATGAAGTATGCCGTCCTCTTGTAGTTTGAGGATAGCTTGCGATAAGGGATTCCTTAGGGGTGACCCTAACATACAGCACAATGGTATCATTAATTTATATTAAAGTTAAGATTTTTTTATAAAATAATTAACTAATAATTAATTGATACCTTTTTTAGTAGCGATAGCGTAACCCTTATTGTCGAGCAGACCTCCCACTTGAGTCAAATTGCAGTACCTTTCAACGATATACTCAATGGGCGCCGCCTCCATAAAATATGCGTACTTCCCGTCGGCTTTCTCCACGTAATCCCTTCCCGCACGACCGCCCATAAAGACATCCCATTTACCCATATTCGCAGAGATCTTCTGATACGTCCCAATATTGGAGTTCTTCAGAGAAAATATCAATAGATTTGTTAACAAATCACACGATATAATAGTGATAATACAGTATAGTTTGGTTACATTAAAGAACCGATGAGTGGCCCCATTCTTAGTGCACCCGTACTTAATCTTGGACTGAGCGGCCAATTGCTCCACATTTTCAAAGGGATAGGGTATGACTTCGACCGTCAAAAATGCGGCTAAGTTTGCAGTGTATGACGAGATGATGATGAGTGTGAAGAAGTACCAAATGGCAATTATCACTCGCGTTGACATTGCTCTAGAAATTCATCAATCATAAGTCAATTCATTTCAATCATAAGTCAATTCATTGATTAACAACTGTATTCAGAAATTATTTGTGTCCTTAAGAGTCTGCATACTTGGGTGCGATGTCAGACCCCTGTTGCATAAGTGATCCAATAGTACACCAGAAGCTGTTGCGAATATTGAGCACATTTTCGAGCACTTTGTCGTCCTGACGGCACGGGTGAGGGTTATCCCACTCGTATGGTGTGAACCTTCCGGTCAGAAACAGGAGAATACTGACCCCGACGAATGTGCCAAACATATAGATCCACACAATGGGTGAGAATGGAGACAAGAATGACCACAAAGAGGTCTCTTTGGTGACCGGCTTTTTGAACAGAATTGAGATTCCCGTTGACATAAAGGGAAGCGTGAAGTCGACTACACTTTCTCTCTCGGAATTGACCGCCAAATCGGCGATAGCTATGTCTGCGATACCATTCATCACTTCGCCGACCATACCGTTCCACTCACCTGTAACTGGATTACCGCTACCATAGTTGCCATCACCTACCAGTTTAATCTCAATCTTGAAATTTAAGAGTTTTGCCAATTCTTGCACTAAATCGACAACATATCCCTCGTATCGATCGTTGCCTTTGAGCTCTTGTTTTGTTTTGGTAGACATAGTGAACGGATCCTGCAATACAGTGGACACTCGAATCACCGGCAGATCCAACACAGACTTAGCATGGTGTTTGCTCCATAAACTAGTTTTTTCTACTCTGCCAAACGCCCACTTCCCTGTCTATAAGGACACACATATTACTTATTACTACTCTATTAAATTGAACATTAATTACAATATCATATCCTTCTGGGGTTATACTGATTATGTCGAAAGTGAAGGCTGTCCTCAGACCCGAGTCATCGAATTTGATGACTCGTGTAATGCCTTCTGTTTGCACCTGAAATAGTCAAACACTATAATAGTTATACAATACTTTCCAACCGATTGTGTAAATGTGTTGAATAAACATCTTAAATATAGTAATGAATGAATGTATTTATTATATTTGGACAGACCTGTCTCATATAATTCATTAGAGAGCTTCCTTGAAGCCATGGATCTTCTCCCTCACAACTGATAGGCTGGACATCAAATGTGTACAACTCTTTCAGTGCAATCACGAGTACTTTAACGGCATCGTAGATGAGAACCGAATCAGTCTTTGAATAAGCAATTCATATAAAATTATTGAAATAATTAACGAAAACTCAAAACTACAAATACATTGAAAAATTCAGGAGCCCTCAAGAAATGTCTTTTCCCGAAACGGGAGGCATAGATATGCCACTCCTCCTCTAGATTTCTGAACTCCAGTGTGTTTTCATCGATAATTCTTAGGGCTGTTATGTTAGTCCGACTGTGTCTAAAGTCCTCCAAATCCAGTGTTAGTAAATCCTTTGAAACAAAATTATTAAATTATCGGTAATTTATAAGAGAATGTGTAAACTTGTAGAAACTAATATTACCATTGATGTTATCAAATAATTGTGTTCCTCTGTAATAAGTCCCACTTGTTGTGCCTTAAAGCATACAAAACAATAGACAAATTATTATTATCTTGGTATTTATTAATCCCCAATTTAATAAGTACTTGATTTAAAACTTCAACTAATCTTTCTTTGCTAACGTCGAGAATTATATTTTTCTCATTCGTTTGCTTCACTCTCCAAAAGATATCACGATATGGGATGTCATCCATCAGTTGAAATGTCCTTATATTCCAGGTTTCGTTTAAAGACATATCAAAAAATTCTTTGAAATGCATTATACCTGACATTTGAAAGCATTTTCATTAATTTGAAATACTTTAATATTTTAATTCTCGAACTTTTCGTACCGTCATTGCTGTCGTAAATGATGGCAAATGATTCCCAGTCCCACAGCTTAATTAAATCCATGTATACCCGTGATAATAGAAATGGATGTGGGTAGAGATTTATGGAGAGGTCAGTGCGATGGGACCGGTAGTCCAGTCGTGTCTCGATGTGAGGAATTTCAAACGTCTCGCAAATGGACTGGACGTGCATTGAGGGTATGTCCGATTGCGGGCCAAATATAGCCACCACTCCATTCCGCAATAGGCCACACACTTTGCAGATAATTTAATTAATAAGCAATTAATTTTAATTACAAATAAATTTTAGTGAAAACTATACCTTTTTGTTGGGCGAGAAAGCTGTCGAAATTATCTACCCTTTCCACTTGGGCTACATTTTGGTTGAAAATAATAGTGATTGTCACATTCAAACAATTATGCTGATGATTTACTCATACCCACGAGTGTCACCTTTTGATGGAGTAGTAGTCCCTCGTTATTGAGCTGATCGACGGCTATCCGAAATGCGAGCTCCTGTTCCTCCTGATCGACAGTAAACAATCCGCCTATCAATACGAACAGACAGTTAATTCAATATGTTTTAACTCAAGTCATATTATTATTGTTTTTTCTATTTAAATAACTTTATTAAACACTTACCGACTCTTATAATACTTGGAATGCTTTCAACTTTTGAAGCAATTATAACACAAACAGCGATAAAACAAATAAGTATTTTATAACACATTTCCAAATGGTTTTTAATGCGAATTATTTTTAAACATTGATTTTAATTCATTTTTCAATATTTATTTTATTCAATACAAACTCTTAATTTTAAGAATTCAATCATATTTACACAAATATTTCGCTTAAAATTTTGAGTGAAAATATTATTAAAGTAATAGCCGAGTGCGCGATGAGTTTGTTTTGAAATCAATATAAAAGTTAATCTAATTATAGTACACATTAGAGTGAGATATACTGTATATAATGAGAGTGTTTAAGGGCTGAGAAAACATTGGAAAAGACTTCATAAAACACACACTTTTGGTGAATAAGTTTTTTAATGCATTTATTTATAACTTCTTCAAAGAACTGTTTTGCTCTAAATATACGAAATAAGTGTACATTTCTATACAGAATATGTCTCACACGGCATAACACATACTGTGAGTCAGTAAATGAGCTCCAATTCTATCGCAAGAATTCAGATCACAATCATTTGTGGCATACATTTTGGCAGTTTTCATTCAAATATACTTTCATTTTGTAGTGTTATTTTATACAAAAATTGTAAATTGTGTTCAAAAACACATTTGTTTGCATTGAATAAACAAATGAAATTTTATGTCTTAATCATAAATATGAAGATATTTATTGTAAATGATTTTGTAAATTTGCAATTTATAACTTTTCCAGAATATATATATTTATTTATTAAAATTATGAATCACATGATTGATAACTTTGCACAATAGTATATGGGTGTTTTTTAATTAGTTTCGTTGGAATTATTTTAAATTCTATAGAAAATGAATAGAAAAGGAAATCCCATTAAAAGTTGTTGCAGAAGGATATCATATCCTCAATATGTATATATAAAACAGATTATGTAATATTAATACATAAATATGTATTAATCGAAACACTAATCTTATTGTCAGTTTGAATAGTACGACAGAAAGGATTAAAATATGAAATATTTATACATTTTATTGTTGTGTATTTGTATAATAAGTTTGGCTACAAGTGAGTCAATTAAGTCTTAATGAAACAATTAATTGATTATTAAAGACAATATTTGTTTTGCATTGAACTGCAGGCCAGGGCTCCAGACGTGGACCTCGAGTGCCAAAAGAGTCTCGAGTGAGTCGGTGCCCGACTTTGAACCCCGGGATCAGATGCTTCCGACACTACGATCAGTGCCCGCGGGTTGGCCTCAGGTGTGGTCGAAGTCTTTCGCATTGCTGTCCCGGAGAGTGCGGTAATAAGTGTGTGAAATAGGCATTCAATTCAGTGTTTCATATACCAGTATAAGTATAAAATATACAGTATGTGACGGACAGTGAAATTAAAGTCTATGAGAGACCTAAACCGCTAAATTGTTTCTACATTATATGTAATCTTTATTTTGAAAAAATTATAAAGCATTGTATGAAATGTAATAAATTAAGTGAAATCAGTGTTCAAAGGATATTAAATATTTTGAAGGAAGCCTTAAATATCTCGCACGTCCTCTCGTGAAAGCTGGTGATTATCGACGATATGTTGGGCCGTAACACCATATATGACTCCTCCGGGCTGTACTTCGGCCACTGGAGGCTTAATTGTGGCAATACTTTGCTGCAGATAACAAAATATATTTTAATTTTCAATTAGTGAGTACTATTGGTACTTCATAACCTTGGCTATAATTGCAGTTATAAAACTTTATAGACTAGGGTCTAGTCACTAGACATTATATTACATTATATTAGGTAAAATGGTACTCAGGGACAGCTATTTTTAAGATTACAAAAAACCATAAGAAGTACTTTTAATGAACATTTTTATACATTCACTTTATATAGTCAAATATTTGTATATTTACCCATTTTTAGCAAAATGTGACCAAATCTTCATAACTCTTTTACTCATTTCTATGTCATCTTTACTGAAGTATTTTGTGCGTCTCAGAGGGTATCCAAAGACAAACGGCACCTCTTCGTAGTGANTTATATAGTCAAATATTTGTATATTTACCCATTTTTAGCAAAATGTGACCAAATCTTCATAACTCTTTTACTCATTTCTATGTCATCTTTACTGAAGTATTTTGTGCGTCTCAGAGGGTATCCAAAGACAAACGGCACCTCTTCGTAGTGACTGACCTACAAATTTATCGATAAATAATTAAATACATCAATTTTAGGATTAACTCACCCCTTGCCACTCCCCGAATTTGGTAGGCTTAGCCTTGTGATCAAACAAATACATGTAAACCGTCTTATTGCGGGCCACCATCTCATCGGCCATATAAATGGTGGGACAAGTGATGGAGTTATCGCCCATTGCTTTCGACAGTCTCACCATATTATTGAAAGGTGTGTCCATTTCGGGGCCCACAATCATCTGCCGATCGGTAACATTAAGTTATTGATGTAATGATAGGTAATTGATTGGTAATGTGTTACCGAGTTAGCAATGAGTGGTGCGATGTTTGGGGCCAGTCCTACTTTCTCTGTCAGATACCAGACAAACATATTTCTTGTGTCTTCTTGTGTTCGCATTAGTGGAAAGGTATGTCGTCTGAACACCTGAGGACTGGATGCATGCATGAGCCACGCGCCTTCATTGGGCACCACCCCTGCCAACAGCTCCTATTGAATCAGATGAACCATAAATATATATATATATATATAAGTCATACACTGCAAACTTAGCCGCATTTTTGACGGTCGAAGTCATACCCTATCCCTTTGAAAATGTGGAGCAATTGGCCGCTCAGTCCAAGATTAAGTACGGGTGCACTAAGAATGGGGCCACTCATAAGTTCTTTAATGTAACCAAACTATACTGTATTATCACTATTATATCGTGTGATTTGTGAACAAATCTATTGATATTTTCTCTGAAGAACTCCAATATTGGGACGTATCAGAAGATCGCTACGAATATGGGCAAATGGGATGTCTTTATGGGCGGTGGTAAGGGAAGGGATTACGTGGAGAAAGCCGACGGGAAGTACGCATATTTTATGGAGGCGGCGCCCATTGAGTATATCGTTGAAAGGTATTGCAATTTGACTCAAGTGGGAGGTCTGCTCGACAATAAGGGTTACGCTATCGCTACTAAAAAAGGTATCAATTAATTATTAGTTAATTATTTTATATAAAATATCTCAACTTGAATATAAATTAATGATACCATTGTACTGTATGTTAGGGTCACCCCTAAGGAATCCCTTATCGCAAGCTATCCTCAAACTACAAGAGGACGGCATACTTCACCAGTTGAAGGAGCGGTGGTGGAAGCAGAAGGGCGGCGGACAGTGTATCGCCAAGTCGTCGAGTTCTCTGGCAGAGTTGGGGCTCAAGAATTTGGGCGGAGTTTTCCTGGTACTTCTCGGCGGATCTATTGTCGCACTTTTGATGGCTTTCTGTGAATTCTTGTATAAGATTAGGAAAGAGTCTAAAGATGTATTCAATATTTTGTTTACTGTTTGCCATTTGTCTTAACTATTACTTTGATCACTAATTTAAGGAGAATATTATGGGCGTACTATTAGAGGACTTCAAGTTTGCAATGATGTGTCAGACGTCGAGTAAACCGACGAGAAGTAAGAGTAAGAGTGAGAAGAGTTTGAATGGCAGCCGAAGTTTCAATGATAGCAAAACTGGTTCCTCACCACGACTTGAGACACAATATTCTGGATATTATTAAACTTTTAAACTCAAGTTTGACGATAAGTTTATTTTTAGTTTTATCATTAAATGATACACTATTTATAAAGTACAGTATATTAGTCATAATTAATGTAACACTAGAGACTTAGAATATTCTAATCAAAATATTCATCAAAGCTATTTATTCTACAATATTCTGTAAGTACACAAGTATTAAATAATTTAAGCATTAAANATATTCATCAAAGCTATTTATTCTACAATATTCTGTAAGTACACAAGTATTAAATAATTTAAGCATTAAAATGTAGAATATAGTAAAAATTAAATAAAAATTATTTAAAATATAAATTATTTCAATTCGTAAACTTATTCATATCAAATTAAATTACAAACAGAATATAAACAAATGTAAACCAGAGGGAAGAATCAGTTTTATTGAGATATGTTTTGTTTAGAGTTGTCAAGAATTTATGACTTTCTATTTATTATGCGAGTCTAAGGCAGACTCAATGCACTGTAAGACTTGCAGATCACCAGAGAATGTGCTCCACAGACACACATCACTACTGATTCATTGCTTTCTTCCCTTCGCTAATGA
>CAJPVJ010000444.1:0-25256 GCA_905397405.1 Oppiella nova
ATGATACAGATAATTCAGGAGCACCAAATAATAAGAGAGAGCTATTCATATATGTAATTACAATTATAATTAATAAATTTTTATTTAATTTAGTTATAACATATTTAAATTCCTTTTTAAAAAATTAATAAAAAATTAATATTTTATAAAAATTTTATATAAAAGGAGCTCTCTCACTTAGTTTGTTGGTACTGTTGCTAATGGAGTAAGTGCCTAAATTTGAACCGTAAAAACAACGTCTCATTTTTAATTTTTAAAATTATCATATCATTTAAATTACCACTAACAAATTAATATACCTGTGCGAGTACACACGGTGCCAATGGCATACATGAAATACTGAAAAAAACATGAGCATGATCCATATTGTCAGTCTATTTTTTAAAAACCGCATGTTAACTTAAAATTAAATAAATTTTTAATTTATCCACGAACAAAATATTTGTTTTCATCATTTAATTATTTATATAATATATTATCTCTCGAAACCAAATTGTTATTAGTTTCGTACAGAGTAATGTTATAAGAAAATATTTTAACTACATTACAACTTGGTTAGTTATATAATTTTATGATAATTTTTATATGACTATAGCGCTTTGGATTTTTAACGTAATATAATATATTATAATATTATTTAATTAATTTGTAATATTTGTTAATTAATAAAAAATTAAAATGAATAAGTAAACATAAGCCCAGTAGCATGTAGTTAATAAAACTGTAAATATATTTATCATATAATTTACTGTAATGTCAAAAGTTATACAAATTAAGTTTTGGATTCAGAAACACGCAAGAACTTTTAATTTTAAAATTTTATATTATCTAAGATACAAATTAACATACCTGTGCCAGCACACACCGTTCAAATGGCATAAATACGTAAAAAAGTTTTTTTTAATATGATTAGCTTGTTTATACTGTACTAATAATATGTATAGAGCGTTATTCAAATTGTCTGTCTAATTTTTGGATATCGCATTTTAACTTACTTTAAATAATAAATAATCTTTTAAATTAAGCAATGAACTAAATATTTATTTTCATCATTTAATTGTAAAATTTATAATAACCATTATCTCTCGGAAACCAGGTTTATATTAGTTTCATAGAGAAAATTGTTACAAAACTTATGTTAACTTCATTACAGTTTGGTTTTTATGTTATTATATTTTATTCAAACAACTTATAAATCATTAACTATTTAAAATCAAATAAAATTATTAAATTTAAAAATCAAAATCATATGAAAATCCTTAAATTACACATTATATTTTCATTTAATAATCATACTTGCATTTAAAACTATATAACCTATTAAGAAATCTATTTTTTGCAATAATAATTATTATTATTAAAACGTTTTACGATAATAATAATTATCTTTCATATTTATTTATAATACTCAGTTTACAAGAATATACAAAACATTTAAATATTGTAATGTATTCTAATATTCAAATAAATATCATTTTTATGTTTTTAAAATAATCTTTACAAATCATTATTTGATCTAGTTATTATTATACGTGCAATTATGAATAAGGATTTGTTAAATATAATATATATTTGTTTTTTAATTACAATCCTATGGGATGTTTGTGTTTTATACATATGGAAAAGATCTTGATACAAATAATATAAACAAAATAATGTTCATATGCTTTGTGTTGAAAAATATTTTCATTTTATACAAATTAAAACATATTAGTATTATTTGCTGACAAAAATTATAAACACATATATAATTTACCCAACATTAAAATTTGATTACAGTACATATTAGTAAAATAATTAATAATTAAACTAGTTCTAGCTACTATTATTATTATATTATGATTACATTATATATTTGTATGTAGGGCGAACAATTTTTCCATGATAGCTAAATATATATATAATTTTTATTTATGACTAGCTATTTACTAGTAATTATGGAGTTTGTCTAAAATTTATCTCAATTATGTAAATATCATAAATAATTTGGTCGATAAGACTAACATTATATATTTGTATGTAGGGCGAACAAATTTTCCATGATAGCTAAATATATATATAATTTTTATTTATGACTAGCTATTTACTAGTAATTATGGAGTTTGTCTAAAATTTATCTCAATTATGTAAATATCATAAATAATTTGGTCGATAAGACTGCAGTCATAATCGCATTTCGCTAATGAAATGCTAAATTACATACAATTATACGGGATTTTATTTAATACATTAAGGTCATCATTTTTGTGTATATACTGGCAACAATTATTTTAATGTAATCTTTATCAATTCATCTCGCACTTTTATTAATAAACAGGTCAATGTTTATAATCATAATATTTTTGACATCCATTTTCTTTAATCAATATTTGTCAAAAATGCAATGATCTGGTTAATTCGTCAGTATTATACATGGTGAGTTTATAAGGTAATGATGCAGTGCTGTGGCAAGTTATCCCGCAAATAATTGATGAGCTCTCTGGTAGCCGCCGGACAGTTAGTCAGCTCCAGTTCCTGAAGGTTTTGCATTTGTACTAAACATGAGAGTCCGCCGATTGTCAACTGTGGACAGCCTGTCATTTGAAATACATATATTTATTATAAAATGAATATAGATAATTAAATAATACACCTAAAGCAAATAAATATTATTTATAAAATTTAATTAAATCACATTTATTGACTTATGAGTTAAATTAATAAATAATTTTTAATGTTATTTTAAATACTGGAAAATCGTGAGAATTATTATCCAAAAAATAAACAAAATCCTTATAATTATAATATTAAATATTTATATTTTAATATAATTACAGTGCCTAGATTAAATACAAAAAAATCCGTGGATTTTAATTTTTCTAAATAATATTATGATTTTATTAGAAATATAAGATTTAAACTAAAAACAATAGTATCAAGATTAATTATAAAACAAATGCTTACTGGTTTTAAAACTCAAATTTTTTATGAAATTAAATTACATTTAGGAGTGAAATAATTATAATAATAATATTTATAATAATAGTTTTTAAACACTATTTTAAAGTTTACTAAAAATATTAAAAATACTTAAGTTATCATAAAACAAATAAACAAAATTAATCCATATAATTATAATATTATTTATATTTTAACAAAATTACAGTTTCCAAATAAAATACTAAATTTTGCAGAATAATTTTAAAATTTGGATCGAAATATAAAACGTAACCTATATCACCTAGATTATCAATAGTAATTACAAAAACAAATGTTTACCGGCAATGGACAGACTTCTAAGGGATCGCATGGAGCACAGGGTTTGTAGACCAAAGTCCCGCACCTGTGGACACCATCGGAGTGACAAATGGCAGAGACGTGTCATTGTGGCCACGTATCCCATTCCGATGCATGTTATGTGTAAACACCTAATTGCAACATACATTCAAATAAATGACCTGGCAAATGTATTATTATACATAATAAATGTCATATTATATTATATTATAAGTTGTGCAATATATCATTATAACTAGCGTGCCTATTACACATTTATAGCGAATGACCTAGAAGGTATTAATAAATCAAAGTTTCAGTTTAATTTATTATACAGTATTTTCTTTGTATTGTATAATTATTAGGTTACATAACACCTACACACTTAATAAGCCTACACGAGTAGGCAATAAAAATCTATTCATTTATTGTTATAAAATTTGAATGTGGAATATGTGCAAGGTTAGCGTTATTAATAATGTGGATTATATTAGATAAATAGGGAAATGTCAATACAAATATGACAATGTTTGCTTAGTAGATAAATTATTAATATATCCATTGTATGCTTATGTAAGCAATTCGTGCAAAGTGTGATAGCATTTAGAAAATATGAAATGAAAATTTAAAACTACATTGAACAAAAAAAATTGCGTAGGAATGTTTGCACTAAGCTGGTAAAATCTGGTTAATTTGAAAAGTTTAAAAATAAAATCATACAAAATATAACACGTATTTTTATTTTAATCATTATAATTTTAAAGTAAATATTCCTAATAAAACTTATATTATCATAGACCCTGCTGGTAAATTTTTAAAAATGTGCTAGATATCTATTTCTTTACGGAGTAAATTGCTTGTTTATTTTATGCAAATTTTGTAAAGGACCTTATTCATTCAAATAATACAACATCTAAATATAATTGTGCTCATATGACTGTCCATTTAATAATGACAACAAACCGGTCGAGTATAAGATGGGTGAGTGTGTCGGACAGGTCGCAGGCGATGTACTCGAGGGCGGCGTCGCTGACTCGGGGACACCACGAGAGGTCCAAATACCGGAGTCCTCGCACCTGTTCGGCGATCACTTCGATCGCATCATCGCTTACCTACAAATTAACGACAAAAATGTTTTTCATTAAAAATATATAAATATTTTATAATTTTTTTTATAAACATTTATATAAAATACTAATCAATGAAAAGATATAATAACTGGTATATCATAACTGCCAAACTTATTACAGTGAAATAGAAAATGCAAAATTAAAACTACTTCTATGTTTTCCTTACAGTTTTAATTATTAAATTAATTATTTCAAAAGAAATTAAAATTTAAAACATTTAAAAAATTAGCTTTAGCTTGCTTACTTTGGAACAGCCGGACAACGACAGTGTATGCAAATTAGGCAAACCATGGGCCAGATTAGCTACACCCTGGTTAGACAGCTCCCAGCAGTGGTGCAACATTAACACTCGTAAATTTTCCCTGGCTAATGTGCTGCCAAAATACGCCATGGACGTGTCGGTGACGTGATATGCCTGATAATTTGGGGCAGATTTAACTTATTAGTAAAATTTCTAATATAATAATTAATCAATATACATTACCTGGATTTGCAATTTTTTCAAGCTGGGTAACATTTGACATATGGCTGCAATAGTCTCGTCGGATATATTAATGCAGTCCATTATAATCAAGATCTCAAGTTTAGGTACCAAACCGGCCCATAAGACTGTGTCTGTTATCTCATTACAGCCTAAAGAGAATCAAACAAAAATAATTTTTATATTTTAATCACTTTTGTAAAATTAAATTTAAATTAAACACGCCATTCCCCAAAAATTTTGATTTTTATGATTTATAAAACAATAGTAAATTATTTTATGTTTCATACAGTTTCAGAGTTTTGTATTGATATTTGATTTAAGTATTAAATTTATAACTTATAAGATTGAAGTTATGTTTTATAGAAATTTATTCATGTTCCTCTGAGCACTTATAAATGTTGTATAAAACAATAAATTAGATTCTATTCTTAATTTTATTATTATTATTATTTAAAATATACAAAAATAAGTATCGTGTCCCTTTAATCCAAAAATATTGATTTCTATGTATTATAAAATTATACTAACTAATTTATATGTGTTACAGTTTTTAATGTATAATTACTTGTAAAAACTAATTGCACTTTAGACTAGTGCCGAAAATAAATTATTTATAAAACTAAGTATATTTAAGCAAATATAATTTATAATTTACATATTTAAATAAAATATACCATGCTAACAAAAACATAAAAAGAAATATTAATAATTACCCGATAACTCTAACTTAAGTAGACTGTTGGACAGGGAGGCCAGAAACACCTCCAGTCCCTTATCGCTGACCGACGAGTTCCTGAGGGCTGCGGACGTCAACCGATTCAGTAGTGTTGGCCGCGTTCTGGACGTGAAGTCCACGACATCCCCGTCCGACGCGCCGAACATACAGATGCTGTCGAACCCCCGCACGTCTATACTGTAGTATAGGTTGGCTTTGATCTCCTCGACCGTCTGGTCAGCACTGGCTGTTAGGGTCCGGATGTCCTGTCCGTCCACTTCGGTAGTACCGCTCGAATCCGGTAGAGTTGTCAACGATTTCTCGCGTCTCAGTTCAGTACACAATATAACTGGCATTAAGTGCTTCCAAAAGCGTTGGTCACTGTATAGCAGGGTTTCCCACGTTTTGCATACCTGTCCACACAATCAATATGAATTAGTCGAGTAATTACTTTAATTATTACAAAATAGTATAATTGAAAACTTTAATTTAAATGTGTAATGATTTTATTTTAAAATAAATTAGTGAATTGAACTTCCCAAAATAAAGTGTAATACGATTTTTCAATTATAGTAAAATTATTTTACTTAAAAATTACAGTTATTTTATATAAGATTTTTAATTTGAAACTGTAATTATTTGAATAAGTTATTTTAATATCTTACGAAATTTAAGATAATTTTAAAATGGGAAGTCATTCTTCGAAGCTTTTACTAAAAATATATTTATCGAGAACATATTTTAATTAATCACTAACTAATTTAATAATTAATCTGTAAAATACATATGAAATTGAAAAATAAGTTAAATTATTAAATAAACTGTAAATATAATTATTATATAATTTAATGTTATGTCAAAATTTATATAAATTTAATTTTGGTCACAGATAGACAGGCCTTAAATTTTAGATAATTATCATGGTACAGTATCATCACACAATTTAACATACCTGTGCTAGTACACACCGTTCCAATGGCATAAAATATGTAAAAAATTTCATCAAAAATTTACAATCGGTCCACAATTCATCCAGGTATTTGGCCCTTTGTACGTTAAGCAAATAGTTTTTCCTCCTGGCCCTCCACGTCTTAGGCGGCGCCTGTGGGGGCGGATCGCCATTCCTCGACCCCCGTCTACGGGGTGTGCCGTTAGGTGTGCCCAAAAGGGCCGGTACTTTGGTGGGCGTACTGTTGTTATTGTGATTATTGCTGCGATTATACCAATTGTTAACATGTTTTCCGTGTTTATGATTATCACAACTAATCAATTGCGAGGACTCGTCGCACAGGGGTTTGAGCTCCGGCTGGTGTTTGTTGTTGGAAGCACTGGTAGCCGAGGGGTCGACGACGGTGGCTGTGGTGGGGGCGCCGGTGGTCGAGCTCTGAGGCTGCGGTGGTTTGGACTTACTCTGGCGGACAGCGATGCCATTGAAGCACCGGCTGAGCTCCGCGGCCGCCCTTTTAGTGAACGACACTTCGGCGGACATACCCGTAGAGGTGGAACTGGAACTGCTTCTCCACGCGGCCCGGAGTCCACCCAATATGCACGCCGTGATGACGTCGACGGGCGCACCGGTATTATCCACAGCTGCCCTATCCGTCGCGTGTTAGACGATCACCCCTCGCATGTGGGACACCCTATATGTATGCCATAAATGGTTGGTTTAGTAACAGGTAGTTATCATTGGATTATAATGTTATAATTAGGGATGTTAAAATATAATAATAGTCTCTTTTAGGTATATAAAATTAATTAATAGTAATAATTAGCAAACAGTTAATAACCATTATTGTAATTATATATTTTTGAATTAGATTTCTCTATACTTTAGTACAATTTAGTTACTAATTAAGATTTGTCAGTCGTGTATTTTGAATACCCCATTTAACACAAGTAAATAAAATATAAATTTAATAAACATAAAATTGTTTTTATTAACCAAGAAAATTTTTAAAAAATCGGTACCAAGTATTACTTCCAATTGTTTCGTATAGTTTTCATTAAATTATTGTAAAAATTCATTTAAACTTAATTACAGTCTGTTTTGTTATTTATTATATTTTTATTGTTACAAATATTTATGGACAATAGTCAAAATCAAATAAATTATGTGCATTTAATTTTACAAAGTTATTAAAAAACATATTTAAAACTTATTATTCATCAATATGGGTTTTGGTTGAGCAATAATTTTTAAAACCCATACTATTAATTAACCTTCAAGCAAAATTATTAACTATTTACAAGTTAGTAAACTACTCAGAAAAATAAACTAACTTGTTTAAAATTTACTTGACCAACCACACCACACTTATTTTAAATTTATTGTGACAATAGTCATTAAAATACATGTTAACTGAGTTACAGTTTGTTTTTGTTTGTCATTATATTTATTTGTCGTAAACAAATTAATTTCTACAAAAGCCGTATACAATCAAATAATATATCATTTGTTTTTAGTAACTCAACACAAAATCTAATTTATTATATTTGGGTGTATTTTTAGCCTTCAATCCCCATATCACACACACAATGGCTATGTATCATACGATACAAACACCTGAGCACCGGGAGCATACAAGTCCATTGTATACACTATGTTTACTATTATTACATTAATGTACTGTACTAGCTAACAAAGATAATTTTTTAAAAATCTAAATTAGAGTGCTTTTTCTCTATAGATCAAAGTCTAGACTTATTTTTATATTTGTTTTTCACCCAAAAAGTTTTTGTCTATTGAAAACCAATAGCATTAGGTATTTACTGTATTTGTTTTCTCCCATTAATACAGAATATTCTGTGACTAAAGAATATTTTTATATAATAAAAAAGTTTATATCCAGTTTCTTAACTACCTAAAAACATGTTGTTGCTAGCTACTTTAGTACATACACATAAGTGTTTACATCGAAATCATAATGAGTTTTAATATAAAAATAAAATAGTTTTTTCCATTCGTACTTAAAATCAAATATTGTTTTGCCAGATGTTTGCTCAGGTATGCTGTAATGGGGTAGGTATATGACAAAAACAACCTTATATTAGATTAATGTATATAAAAGGTTAAGCGACAATATAATTTAATTTTGTATGGTTATAACCTTGTGACATTTTCACTGTATTAACACACAATAGGCACCAAAAAATCAATTTTTATTTATTTTCAAATCCCCTTTGCTATCAATTATGTATGTATAGGCTATACAGTATAGCTATTCATTGGCACTTTATTCATACTATTTTGTGAATAAGCCAGATAACAATTTATATTGCTAATTACTTTTGTATGTATAATAGAAATATGTTTAATGTATTATATATTTAATTAATATGGTAATTGAAAATTAATTGGTTAATTCAATAAATATAATTGCAAAATTAATATAAAATTTTTATTAATAACATGATTTTTAGTAAAATAATTCTTAATTGTTATTTATTCAGTATTAAACATCTACTTAATACTTAGTATGGACTTTATTCAATAATAATTTGGTTAACTTACTTTTAAATAAATCAATCAATTATTAAAATCTATAATCTCAAAGTCTTAACAAGCAAAATATGAAATCTGTTTTGTTGAAAACATTATACAGTATTTTTAATGAGACAGGATTATACAAAATAAAGACAATCGATTGGCTGTTAATCAAAGATTAACAAGTAAATATCGATAGTCATAGCAATCATACACTAAACCAGATTCATCATAGATTAACAGTCACTTCGATTGTCATTATTTTGTATAAACCCATGTTATATTAACTTGGTAAACAAAAAATTTTAAATAAATATATTATTCAATAATATCTTAAAACACAACAAATTAACCTATTTTAAGCAAATATGTCTATAATTTATATTTCCCTAATAAATCGAGAGCTGTCTCTAAACAAACACAAAATATTTCTCAATTTCCTAATCTCTCTCTCTCTCTCTCTCTCTCTCTCTCTATTTTGATGGAAAAATTAATCATTTGGTTTTGTAATGACATTTTCTATTCATATCTAATTTGAATAATCATTTTCCTTTTGAAATTAATAAAATAATTGGATTTCCATATTGAAATAAATTTTCTTATTAACATTAATATACTCACAATAGAAAACATAAATTATTAACAATATGTAAGAACTGGAACTTTAATCATTTAAAATTAAAATATTTTATAAAATTTAAAATTATATTTAAGTTGGGAATCATACTACGGTTACATTTTTAAAAATTATATCTAAATAAGTTTTTAAATTAATTTTTTCTATAATCAATTAGTACTAATTGAATGCATAATTTACATATTAATTACATCCATATGGTTAATTACGTACACGATTGCCACAAACAGATCTTGATAACTATAAATAGATTTATCTGTATAATATCATGCGTGCAGATAAAACAATTGATATATGAGCCTGAAGCAAAAGTCACATTCATTGCCTAATTGTGAGCATATAATTCAAATACAGATCCCTTATCTACTCGTATATTAATATATCGATCGTTCATTTGATAACATATTTTAGTAATGAAAATCCAAAACACAATCACAAAAAGTACAATACATTTGCCATACATTAGCAAAAATATTAATAGATATAGAGATATATATATTAATGGGTTCGTGACGTCCCAATGGTAATCAATTTTTAATGTATAAAATGGGCATAGCACAATTAAGGTTTTCATTGTCATTACCAAACATAATGATATAGCATGGCAAATTAATGTGAAAATGGGTTTGATTATTGTAAAATTTAAAAGCCATTTACCACGCTAAATATGTCAATTATGTTTTCAATTTATAAAATCAAATACCATTTATAATAAATTAATAAGAAATGTATATCTGAGATTAATTAATAAAAGTTTAATTTATATTTTACAATAAAAAGATTAATTAATATGAATTATATTTAAAAGACACGTATTATAATAGTTTGACATATATGTTAATATTTATTATTTAATATGATAAAACATTTAAACATTTATAAAATTGGTACTACTACCAAACAGCTAATATTGTATTTCATAAATTTAAATGTTTTACAAAATTAAATATTAATTTCAACGAAATTATTTATAAATCTAATATACTTTACAATGTTTCCACTTTGATATAACCTTGGTCTACTGTACTTTATTTCTATAATTAATACCATACTAATTATATCGATATTTCTTTGCATACTCCTATTCATAATCCTATTACGAAATAATAACTATAAATAAAATGATTGTGTTTTAATGAATGCCAAAAATAAACTTATTATCGATTTATTTTCTCGATCTCATAGTTTTAATTAGGATTCAAGTATTTGTATATAAATTGGCTCTTAATGTACGGGACAGTCGTACTAAACAAATGCATTTATACTCCAATCGAGAGAGAGAGAGAGAGAGAGAGACTTAAGATGCTGATGAGAGGGAGAGAGAGCCACTTTAATCAAGATGCTTTAAGTATACATATCCTACTGCATACACAAGTGTATTACAAGTTAATTGTTTTAGTTATATATATCAGAGTATCTCTTATTTGCACTTTCATTAGATTATTAAACGTATGCTTACGTCATAAACACGGGTATTATGTCTGGAAAAAAGAGGTTAAATAGATATATAACCCGGGGTTGTTAGGCCAGGGAATTATCTGTATGAGAGTTTCGTATTTCTATATGAACTAGTAAGGTTATTAAGCACTGGTGATGTGGTTGTGGTGGTTATTTTTAACTTTATCATAAAGGATATTGATTATGAAATGTAATATGATGACTTATTCACATAAGTCGGAATATATTGCTTTTCATAAGCCAAATATAATTTCAGCATTATAATTTTATAAGATCTTCAACTATATTTTTATTACGGTATAATACAATACATAATCTAAAAACTAAAAATATTATTTATCCGAGCTGATTATTAAATTTTATGTATAGTAAAAGGTATAATGTAAAATCTAAAATTTAATAGTGAATAGATTATAACCTAATAAAATATTTATCAGTATACAACTAAAAATTTACATATAATCTACAGTTCCTTAAAACAATTTTTCTACTGATACTTTATACAGTAATCTCAACTATTTTTAAAATTAAATTTATAAAGTTTTATTTAACCAAAAAATAAAATATTATACACTAGTTTAATGAATAAATAAATATTAAGTGTTTTTTATAATGAATAATTTAATGTTAGTAAAAATTACAATGTAAAAATTATAAAATATATTTATTGATTATAATACTGTATACATTGGTTATAAAATCAACGGGGTTAGCCATCCCATATCTTTATTCACAAAATTAAATTGATTATATTACTGAATACTTTAATATAATTTACAGTTGCCTGATACATTTAAAGAATTGCCGCTTACATAGAGTTATAAATTTATTTACAAATTGAATGTTAAATACGAAAACTATATCGATCATTGACATTCTGGTGCTCACAAACTAAAATTGACCAGTGACCCAATATAAATGATTGGACATTTTTCAAATACCAATCAACTCGGAGCTATAAAATATAAATCACTGCAACTTATAAACCAGTATAAACGTAGTCAACTGGATAATTTCTTTTATTGCTTTTTATAAATTGAATTATATTTACGGTCACAGAGAGAGAGAGAGAGAGAGAGCCACTTTAATCAAGATGCTTTAAGTATACATATCCTACTGCATACACAAGTGTATTACAAGTTAATTGTTTTAGTTATATATATCAGAGTAAATTAATTATTTTCAAATTAAATATAAAATGTTATTTTTCTAATTAATTATACTTAATATAAATTTTCTGTGCATAATATTATCAAACTGTATATACAATTATAAATAATAAATTATACTATTTTGTGTTAAACATTTCTCTTAAGTTTATACGATAGGCGCTCATTGGGATAGTCGATATTAATCGAAACCTGGTCTTTTCAATCATATACTACTTGCTAAAGGTATCGATATCGACTATCTATACTTTCCACAATGATGCCCTATCGTATAAACTTAAGAGATTTATAAAATTGGTACTACTACCAAACAGCTAATATTGTATTTCATAAATTTAAATGTTTTACAAAATAAAATATTAATTTCAACGAAATTATTTATAAATCAAATATACTTTACAATGTTTCCCTTTGATATAACCTTGGTCTACTGAACTTTATTTGTATAATTAATACCATACTAATTATATCGATATTTCTTTGCATACTCCTATTCATAATCCTATTACGAAATAATAACTATAAATAAAATGATTGTGTTTTAATGAATGCCAGAAATAAACTTATTATCGATTTATTTCTTGATCTCATAGTTTTAATTAGGATTCAAGTATTTGTATATAAATTGGCTCTTAATGTACGGGACAGTCGTACTAAACAAATGCATTTATACTCCAATCGAGAGAGAGAGAGAGAGAGAGACTTAAGATGCTGATGAGGGAGAGAGAGCCACTTTAATCAAGATGCTTTAAGTATACATATCCTACTGCATACACAAGTGTATTACAAGTTAATTGTTTTAGTTATATATCTCAGAGTATCTCTTATTTGCACTTTCATTAGAGTATTAAACGTATGCTTACGTCATAAACACGGGTATTATGTCTGGAAAAAGAGGTTAAATAGATATATAACCCCCGGGTTGTTAGGCCAGGGAATTATCAGTATGAGAGTGTCGTATTTCTATATGAACTAGTAAGGTTATTAAGCACTGGTGATGTGGTAGTGGTGGTTATTTTTAACTTTATCATAAAGGATATTGATTATGAAATGTAATATGATGACTTATTCACATAAGTCGGAATATATTGCTTTTCATAAGCCAAATATAAGATTATAATTTTATAAGATCTTCAGCTATATTTTTATAACGGTATAATACAATACGTAATCTAAAAGTAAAAATACTATTTATCCAAACTGATTATTAAATTTTATGTACAGTAAAAGGTATAATGTAAAATCTAAAATTTATTAGTGAAATTATAACTAAATCATGGAGTTCAAAAATATTTTTCAGTATACAACTAAAAATTTACATATAATCTACAGTTGCTTAAAACAATAATTGTTATACAACAATTATTGTACTACTGATATTTTATACAGTAATCTCAACTATTTTTTAAATTAAATTAATAATGAGTTTTATTTAACCAAAAAAAATACACTAGTTTAATGAATAAATAAATATTAATGTGCCTTTTATAATGAACAATTTAATGCTAGTAAAAAGTACAATGTAAAAATTATAAAATATATTTATTAATTATAATAAATACATTGGTTATAAAATCTGTGGGGTTAGCGGGTGCCATATCTTTATTCACAAAATTTAATTGATTATATTACTGAATACTTTAATATAATTTACAGTTGCCTGATACATTTAAAGAATTGCAGCTTACATAGAATTATAAATTTATTTACAAATTGAATGTTAAATACAAAAACTATATCGATCATTGACATTCTGGTGCTCACAAACTACAATTGACCAGTGACCCAATATAAATGATTGGACATTTTTCAAATACCAATCAACTCGGAGCTATAAAATATAAATCATTGTAACTTATAAACCAGTATAAACGTAGTCAACTGGATAATTTCTTTTATTGCTTTTTATAAATTGAATTATATTTACGGCCAGAGAGAGAGAGAGAGAGAGAGAGGGAGAGAGAGAGAGAGAGAGCTATAAGATTGAAGTAAACTGTATCTTATATAACGACTAAATTTGAAATAAAATAATAAATTTTGTCGCAAAATATTTGTTAAATAATTCATTACAAGTCATAAACCGAAAACTCAATCATATTTTTATCGCTATTGCTTTAATGTTATTGTTTAATACACTTGTAGTCCATAATATTTAACATGACTTTACTTTTTATATAACTATTTATTTTGTATTTATACTTATTGTCACAAAAATACTATTTGTTGTTTTCATAGTGCGAACAAAAATATTTATCTTCATCTCGGTACTTTAATTTATTACACACTTTATACCATAAAATGCCATAAATAATGGTAACCAGGGTTCATTCACACCAGATTTTTTCATATACTTGTTATTTTTATTAATTATCTAAAAATATATTAATTTTATATTTCTATAGACATGTGAGACTAAAGCTATTTTCATAATAAAAAGGATTAATTTTGAAAATTATTTTTTCGCAAACAAAACATGTGTATAAATATTTTATGTCATTACAATGATAAAAGTCATAAATATTATAATAAATGATTCAAATTAATTGATTTCTTATGACAAAATGTATTTTGTATTTTATATTTGCTTAGCACAGACTGAGGTCTTATATAAAAATGTTAACAACTATATGATTGTTAAATTGTATGTTTATTGGCGTATTGTGATGGTAAAAAAGTAATCTATCATTTTTATATAATGTATTAATTTTTTGCTTTCAAAATATTTATGACATTTTTTTAGGAACAGATATCTTTGTCGTTAAACTTAATAATTAATATTATTTTTAAAAAATTTTTGTCAGTGCTTAGCCATGTTATTACCAATATTTTATATATTCATTACTTTAAATTATAATAATAAAACTAACTAAACTATATTACAGTTTGCATACTGGATATTCTAAAATTATAATAAAATATATTTTTAAGATACATAAATTTTTACATACTTGTATAACATCTAAACTTAACAACATAATTTATTAAATATAAATCCAATTATATTTACTAATTAAATTATCAGACATTGCATGTAACATGGTATGTTCACAATAAGCAAACATTGTAGACAATATCGTGTATTACTATGAGATTCACTATTAGCTGTCATAAGCCAGTGCTAAATAAACGGATATTTAAGGTAAATACAGAAAAGTAACTAAAAATTTAGACCATAAATAAAATAATGTTCTATTGGTTTATCTCAACAAAGATTTTCCACTTGTCTTGGAATCACTGCCCACACGAAACATACCTTTCCCTCCACAGAGAGATAGACAATATACAGTACAGTCACTGTACTAAAGTGTATTGTGTGTGTGTATGTCATACACTGTATGAGCACCGGTATGTAAAAGTATCTCCCATAACAACTATGAATAGCCAGTAAAACACTGGAATAATAATCCAATTTATATATAAATTGGTATAAATTGATGGAAAAGAGAAAAAAGAGATTGTATTTGAAGTATAAAATATATAATATTATACGTATTATACAGACATTTAGGTAAAACACATAAAATACAGATTTCTCAGAGAGTCAGTGGAGAGAGAGAGAGTGAGAGAGAGAGAGAGAGAGAGAGAGACTTAATAATAAAATATTACAATAGGCTAAAGTAATATTACATAAAAATGAAATGTATAAAATTTATTTTTATTAAACTAGCATACATCTATTTATATTTTCACCTGCTCGCTTTTCAAATAGATTACATGATAAATCATTAAAACATTTTAGAGGTCTCTCTCTCTCTCTCTCTCTGCATATTAGATATATTTCGCTGAATAAATGCCTTTTGAATTAACACTACTTATCGTGTGAGACATGAAAATAACAAATCACTAAAAGCGACATTAGTTTTGCTGATTAATGAGAAAAAATGTTTTTTATCTCTCGGTTTTTCATCATTTTGGGATTTATTTTATAGAAATGCACTTAAAATGTAGTTTCAATTATTTGTATTTTACTTATACTCCTTTTAAATGTAATATTTTTTCGTTTAAATCCCTGAGGGCTCGACTTGAGAGAGAGAGAGAGAGAGAGAGAGAGAGAGAGAGAGATTGTATTTATATATAAAATATACTATAATATAAAAACACAAACAATTGTTTTAATAAATCTATACATTTACTGTATATAATGTATAAATATTTTGACTCTATACTAGCAACATTTTATGTTATACCCAAATGAATGTTTGGCTTATAATAAATACAATGTAAAAATGTAATAAACATTTATAATCATAATTGAATAAAATAAATAATCTTGATGACCGGAAAGGGATGGCAAGTATACTAGTATAGCCTAAGTCAATAGAGTATAGTATTTACGGTAAGTTTACTTACTTTTATGTGTAATTAATACGATGTTTTGTTATATAATACTAAACGGAGTAGTAAGTCGGCAGCGTTACCAGGGTGAGTATACAATGAAAACTACTAATATATTCAATGGTATGGCAAAAATTATGATGCTATTTTTATATTATCAATACGGTCTTATTAATGTATATTAATATATTATTAGTAACCAAGGTAATAGTCAGACTTATTTCTAATTACAAAATCAAATTTATACGTTTATATAAGTTATTATTTATTATTTCAGTTATTATTATATTATATACACAATGAGAAAAAGCTAACTGTCCATCCAATGGCTTAGTCATATGTGTTGGCACTGATAGAACACAGTAGGCTATGGCTGCTCTGGTAGTCGTCGACTATGGAGTGGTATAGTAGTGGTGGTGGCGGTGGTAGTGGTGATGATGGTACTGGTGCCGCACAGTTACTATGTCTGTAATATATGGTATCAGAGTGAGCACCTACAGATTGTGTGCCATACACTCCACTCACTCGCTCTCCTATTGATCATCACTAGTATTAAAATGTATGAGAAATTATATATACGTGTATTGGCTGTGAATATATAGAAAATGAATTATATTATATTTTTAGGCCTTCATTCATAGCCTAATACAACACAACACACAATATAGCAGTGATTATATAGTGAGTACACAATAGTAATGGTATCAGTAGTTGGAGTACGGATTGCACAGACAGTGTGGCAGTTGTGATGATGGGAAAGGGATGTGAGTGTATGTATTGGTACAGTCAGGCGCTAGAGGGATGTCAGTCCATGCCATACACTAACTCATAGACATAGAGCACACACTTTACCGAAACAAACGGATGATAAGTGGAAAAACAAAACACAAAAAATACTCACAAAATGTATGATATTTTTTGACTGTCAATGATAGCATACAGCGTTATCGGTCATAGATTCATATGTCCCTGATAGTGTCAATCACACATATAGTGTATTAATTGTTTTGTACACAATACACGCATAAATTGTTATTTAATTATCATGCTACACACAATAACTAATTATATATAATTATAACAAACGGATAAACACTACTTGTACTTGCTATTGATTAAATACATATGCTTGCACAATTTGTACAATATTTAATATTTCTAATAATAAAAATCTTATGCTGTATAACTTATGTACTGAATGTACAGCATACAAGTATTACATACAAGCACACGAAGTCAACCTACCAGTGCTCTCTCGCTCTGGTAGTAGTGTCTCATCGCTTTGGCAAACACACGACACAACTGTGCGCTTTCATAGACGGAATGCCTGCCGATAAACCCTGTGTTCTAAACGCACGACATATTTGCTCTCTCAGTGACTCTCTCTCTCTCTCTCTCTCTCGCACATTAGGATTGTATGGCACATACACTACACTGTATACTACAGTACCAGTGCGAGTGCCTTACCGATCGATATATACTGTGCTTTTTGGTCGCGAAAACTTAGTTTCCATTCAATACTATTGACTCACAATACTATATCCAATGGATGGGTGCCATCCCTTTCTCCCTCCACTCTCTGTGCGCTATAAACAGCTATGAAAATCAGTAGTGCTCTCTCCCTGTGTATAATCCACATCCCATTCCCCCTCTCCCTAACTCTCTTGATATTACACATTCCAGTCAATAGTATTTCCTCTCGACATCCCTCTCCCATCTCTTACACACAGTGTTTAGCCTGGTATGAGAGCACTGGTAGTGCGAAAGCTATACAAGCGTTGTATGCGATCAGTGGGTGATTGTGTCGACCCGTGGTGTACAATATGCGAGAGTTGTTGGCAACGGCTGGTGGTGTCGGTGCTGTAGACCCTACTCTCCCCCTCCAAACAAAAAGTCACCGCTATATTCAATACAATGTCCAAAGACTGTAAAGTATTTTAAATATTTAAACTTATGGTTATCAAATATTTGTAATTAAAAATAATGGGCAGAACAATAGACAATCCTTTAATATTTTTGCCTAGATGTATATTTGTTTATTATATAAAATAACTAGATTACATTTAAGTTATGAGTCAATAGTTTTACTTAAATTGATTCTGGTAAACTTTGAATAGCTGCCATTGTACTCGTTGATAGTCAAACTTTTTATATATAAATGTATGTTTATATTTTATTATTTATATTAAAACAATAATTATTAAATTATTTTAAACATACTAAAACATTTGTAATAATTAAAATATTACAATGATTGAAGTTTTATACAACTTGCTTGTAATTTATCATAAACCTTAACATTATAAATACTTATAACAGAATCTAATTTATATGCATGACCTAGTTAATTAATCTCATTCCCCTAATCCACTCGAGTAAACAGGAATGTCTTATAATAATAATAAGTGGAATTCCATACTATTCTATACATAATCACAAACTTTTTTGTGAGCATCTTGAGAGAGAGAGGGAGAGGGTAGTAGGGGAACGGCATGTGTTAACTCGTAATAATCAATATATTCAATATATGCCAGACTGTAGTTCCCGGGGGTGTTTCAAACAGGCATTCAATTTGTGTGCGAAAAAGGAATTCCATTTATTCGTGGAATGAGTTTTGCAGTTATTATACTATTTTATATATAAAAATATATATTATAATAGCAATGGTTTTGGGAACAGACATCCCGTTCCACACAATAGTAGTATTGAGGGTCCGATCAATAGCTCACATGAATAACATCGACAGACGTCATACACGCGCCTCACATATGGTGTATAAATAGTGGAGGGTATTGGAGGGTAGGGATTATGGGGGTTGGGAGAGAGAGTGAGTGAGTGAGTTAGTGAGTGAGAGAGAAAGAGAGAGAGAGAGAGAGAGAGAGAGAGAGAGATTTAAGGGGTTAGCTAGTAATCAACAAATATTAAATCATACTATCTAATAGTTTTATTATTTTAAATAAATGTTGTATGAATACGATAAAACTATGAGACAGGTGGTTAGAATTTTTATTTTGACTAAATATAGATTATGTTTAATAATAGGTTTAATAATAATTTTTTATTACTTCTGGGAAAGGGGTTAGAGTTGAGTGCACTTTAATAATAGTTAATTATTTAAATGACATTCAAAATAATATATTTTTTAATATACCCTTTATTGACAGCATCGGTACTGTCACAGACACAACAGTTGTACTAATAATAGTTATATATACGTGCATTTCATAACAATTGATACTTGTATGCAAAAAAATAGATAATAACGGGTTTATCTTATAAATAATTAAACACATTGAAAAACAATTCACTCACTATGGATTTCTAGCTAATGTTATACAGTATAATTAATTATATAAGTTTAATAATATAATGTTAATAAAATTAAGCCTATTTTCTACAATTATATTGTAAACTATACTTTTATTGTAGTTTATGATCTTATGTTTAGCGAGAGAGAGAGAGAGAGAGAGAGAGAGAGAGAGAGAGAGATGAAAATGTTTGTAGCGTTTAGAACATATGACTGATGTTTAGAACTATACATTGAGCACATATTTCACTATTATTTTGTATACAAACAAATGTATTGTGTTTATAAAATATTTCCTAGTACAATTAATTCATAATGAAAACTTGACTTTTAACTTAAATCGGCAATAAGGGTCTACTCGACTGTCAAACATTTAATAAGTACGAAAACACTGGCCCGGCCGAGTGGTCCGATGCAAAACATGCTTACCCTGACCATGACTTTGAGGTCAATGAGCAGGGTAAAGCTTTACTGACTCCGGCAAACAGAGTTAAATCGGACAACTGTTTTGAGTGCAAACACTCCTACCAAACGCACCTACATATCAATTACGAGACAAAGATTGTGACCAAAAAGATCAGGGATGATAGCAAATACCGGCGCATCACCACTAATGAGGAGGCTATTGAGGCACAGGAGTTGCAGATCAGGGAATTGGATGCGAAAATCAAGGAACTGACCCTTGAAGAGGATACAATCACTGTATGTATGGCTCGGTTCGCATGTTTCCTTTGACACAACGTCTTAACCCCTTTCAACGACGCCTTCGAGGACTACGTCCGACACCTGATCAACAACGAGAGAAAGGGCGGTCCGTTATGTGCGGCCGACCGCAGAGTTAACATCGAAAGACTGGAACAAATGCTCAATAAGTATAAGTACGAGAAGGGAGTCATACAGAAAGCGATGCAAAAGTGCGGTATTAAGAGGCGTTTCGGTGAACCGGACGGTCGCATAACCTTAGAGGACATCGACAGTAATATCCGTGAGTTGTGTGGACTCAAGTGGAACGGAGGGCTCATTACGAAGATGTTGGCCGATCAGCACCGGACCAAACAAACAGCTCACACCTACGCTAAGGAAGTAGATTATAATGTGCCGGATAAGTCATCTCTATTTAGAAACTTAAAAAGGCACTGGTTAATTTTTTTCATTAAATTAATAATTATTTTTTTCAATTCAACACTTATTTACTAAATTATTGATTTTTTCGGACAATTTATTTTCTACTTGATTACTACTTTATTTAATAATGTATTAGTTCAAATTATTACTTATGTTAATGAATATGTATTTTCTTTGAATTGATAATCAGGATAAATAAGGGTTTCAAAAATAGATAATTTGTTTATTTATTAATAATCGTTATTATAATATGAATAATTTAATTGTGCATTTACTAATTAATTAAGGATTTAAGCATGTTTAATAGTAAAATTACAAAATATTACATATAATTTGATTTCCTAAATATGGATAAAGCCAATAACTTTAAATGTAAGTTTAATATTAGAAAATAGACTAAATATTATAATAATTAACAGTCTTCTAAAAATAACTATTATTTTAAAAATCTAAACGTGTCGTATGTTACAACATTTATTAATAATCATTATTATAATAAGTACAGCATTCGAATATGAATAATTTAATTTTGCATTTATTAATTAATTTAATTCAGGATTTAAGCTTGTTTAATATTAAAATTACAAAATATTAAATATTATTTAATTTTGAATAAAGTTTGAATAAAGCCGATAACTTTAAATGTGAGTTTAATATTAGAAAATAGACTCAATATTGTAATAATTAACAGTCTTCTAAAAATAAACTATTAATTTAATAGTCTAAACGTGTCGTATATAACAATGGCTACTTCTCGTATCAGTTACCTTTCATTATCATTAGTAAAATAATTTGAATAAAAATATTTTATAAATGGCAATAGACATATTTATCCCATAATACTGTAATGATAATAAAAGGTATCTGATACGAAAAGTTGTTATTGTTAAATAATAAATACCTTATTGTGGTATACTTTCTTTATATGTTTGTCTATTTTATTGGTAATATAGTACGCAAATCAACACGTATAATATTATACAGGTATATTATTTCATAAAAACATTTCTATAGTTATGAAATATTTTCTCAAAATAAATAAAATTTAACTGCAAAAATGGCTAACATTGTTAAATATATTTTACATGTTGCCAAATATTTGCATTTAAAATTAACTATTTTATATTGTAAATTACCTAAAATTAAATTGACTAAACAACATGTTAAATATATATTAGTATTAGTATTCATGTATCAAATCGTCGACCAAACTGTCAATTATTTACACTACGATGTGATCAATACCTTGAAATACGATCGCGAGTCCCAGCTATTAGTCTACAACTCGTCGGTAACCATATGCCTAAACCCGCGATATATTGGCCACCCATACCAAAATCAATCCAATCTGGACTACTGGCGCTTAATAACAAATAAATTAACCTGTGTCATAAGTAAACCCAATGACCAGCAGCGTGATTGTTCATTAACGGCACCGGTATATATACGCCACCGACACGATCGTAGCCTATGTTTCACGTATATGAATGACTACATGACTCGAAAGGGGTTTACGACAAATCCGTTTGCATCGATTTTACTATTTATGGTTGATTTGCGTTGCGCTGAAGTGGCCGCACATGAGCTTTATACTCAACCTCATTTCACCCAAATGACCAGGTTAAACAGCGAAAATACAGTTTACATTATTAGTTTCAAGCCAAACTTGCAAAAACTGTTACCCCGACCCTATTCGACCAACTGTTATGATTATGATGCTAATCGTGGAGCCGGTAGTGTCGGACCGAAATCCCGGAGCGATTGTATGTTACGAGTGATGAGAAAGTTAGAGGAAAGCCATTGCGGACATAATCTCTATTGGGATTCACAAGTGTTTAGTAACGAAAGCCAATTCGTAATGAATAGCACATTGAATGTCACGTGTTTTGTATCACCCGATTACCCCATACTGTTTAAAAAATGTCGCGTTGAATGTAATCATTATTTTATGGACCACAATATATTTATGTCTAGTGCCCAAACTAGTATGGCATACGAAAAAAAATTAATTAATCTACATTATACTACATTAATACCTTATTATTGGGAAATTACGGCTAAATGTGATTTTATAACTTATTTATCGACAATCGGCGGACTAATGGGAATGTGGTTGGGATTCAGTGTCTATTCAATTATCATGTCATCCGTAAGCTTTATTAAATTAGTAATGTTCCGAAAATTTATCAAGCTTAAGAGAAAACTTAATATAATAAAAACCAAATACGTTCAACATGCTAAATATATTCCACTTGGTGCTTGTTTCTACTTTTTGTGCTATCAAGTGTTAGAAATCTATCAAGTTTACTCTGATAATAATATCAAAATGAACATTGAATTCACCCACATGCTCCGAATACCAGGTTTTCAATTGTCATATATTCCTGAATTAGTAAATCAAACTGCTGTCAAACACCATTTTATAAATTTAACTGAGCATGGCCTACATATCGATAACCATAATAAATTGCTAAATGAGTTAAACTTTTTAAGATTCCATTTTATATCCATAGTGCATAAAAAGTTATGTTCATTAAATGACCTGCCACTCTATCGTCATATTGCCTACGATTATAAACAACAATTTGATTGTCATTTTCAATTTAATGACGGTGCTCAAATTGAATGTCCACAGAGTGAAAACTTATTAAGACTAACGCCAGGTACTCTAGCAATTTACGAAATTTGGTATAAAAATTTTACCACAAACTTTCAAACTACTGTTCGCGATTATTTGACGAACCACACTAGGCAATTACATCGAATTGTCATCAAGCTCAAAAGTAATTTTAAAAAGTATTTCTTCTACATGTACATTATGTCGGGCGAATACGTATACCGAGTGGCGGTCGACAGTAATTCGGAAACGGACTTTATGTTTACGTCGAGTACGTATCGTCGCCTTAATCGACGTACGCTTCCGTGCGTAGACTTACGCGACGTTTACGACGATTTGTTTTACGTAAATTACATCCATCACTCGGATAGTTTTGACTGCTATGCTCGGGAACTAAATGAAACATACGGGTGCCTACCGGTGCACCAATACAATAGGGTGAACCTCGAGAAACATGTTGAATACTCTGGATACCGGTTCTGCGCGTACAATAAGATTGCTTATGATTTGTCGGTTGATAAACGCGTTCATAGTGTATGCGATAAGAGACCGAATTTATGCGATAACGTTGATTTTAAAATTAAAGCCTTGAAGGTGCGAGGTCATTTAAATTATACTCAAATTAATTTAATACCGTTGATGTATAATGAACCACAAATTAGTGAACAATTAGCTATGGATTACCACGACTTTGTCTATAATATCGGGGGCACTATAGGCATGTGGATCGGGTTATCCATGCTATCGGTTAATACACTCGTAATTTATTTATCAAAGATAATAAATTATGTATATTTGAAAATATTTCATAACTTTTTCAATTATATTTATAATTCGTGAATTTTAATCATTTCAAATTATATTATTTTGTAATTCCTTATATAAAAATTGATAACATATTATAATATTAACTATATTAAAACTTTTAAATTAAAAGACACAATAATAAGTACATAATTTGAATATGAAAAATTTAATTTTGCTCTTACTAATTAATTAAAGGTTTAAAACTATTTAATAATAAAATTACAATTTATTGAATATTATTTTTATAAATAAAACGGATAATTTTAAGTGTAAGTTTAATATTAGAAAATATATTAGATATTGTAATAATTAACAGTTTTTGGTTCGCTTTTAAAAATAAACTATTAATAATATTACTATATTATTGTAACTTATACAATGCAATAAAAATTGAAATAATCATTTAACCATGTACCAAATTCATGAACTCATTCTCCAGTATACTAAGCATGGTCTGATTATTCGCATGTTGTTTGCGATGTAGATAGATATCCGTAACTTTCTGGAGGTCTGCCTCCGTGTACTTAACCTCCAGGCGCTGTTGCAATACCTTTAGCATCTCATACCCGTGCTCCTTAGTGGGCTCAATGATAGTCCCCTCCCCATAGTCATTCCACGTGGCAACTTGAATATAATTAACACCGTATGCTCGTGCATAGTCAAATGTAGCTTCCATGGTGTCGGTGCTGTATTTGATGGACCAGGTAGGTCCCGGCCAACCACCCTCAGAGTA
>CAJPVJ010000445.1:0-10297 GCA_905397405.1 Oppiella nova
AATATTAAATATTAGTGAAAATAACTAAATACATTATATTTAACAATTTTTAAAATTATATTTAATTAAATATAATTAAATTTTTATAAAACTATTAAATTATAAGCTTAAATATTTCGAAATTCATTAATTTTTAATTTAATTTTCATATAAATTATGTTTAATATTTTATAAATTAAATTAAGTATTATAAATTATTATTAAAAGTTTTAATTAATTTGTTATAGAAATAACTTTTATAATGATTTCTCTAAATATTACAATGGAGATGTTAAAATATACTATTTAATTAAGTTTTGTAATTTAACTAGATTTAATATATTTAATTATTAGGATTTTATAATAATTGAGTTTAATTTTAAATTAAATGTTATATTATTTGTTTAATTTCTTATTAATAACAATGCTGGTAACATAAAAAACCTTTTGATGCATTGAATACAGTCTGCATACATTATACACATCCAGCGATATAGCGTAAGCCCATCCATATAGTAATAATATAATTATAGATATTATTTTGGAGATAAAGTTTAATACATTAATTATTAGTCAGCAGTGTCATATTAATGTATTAAACTTTATCACCATAATAATATCTTTAGTCGGTGTACATCTCATACAACGCATAATGTACGGGCAATGAGTATGTCCACGAGCCTGTTGTCGGCTCGGATTTTATTGTACAAGATCATTTATTTATATCATCAGTTTTACATACATTTTAAAAATTAAACATATATAAATTAACAATTAAAATTATAATTAATAACTATTAATTTTAAAATAAAATTATTTAATGATAATGAGGGGAGTAGTATGTCTTAGATTTGCACTATCATTGAGTGTAACAGTAGTTTATGATGTGTTGCGAGGGAACAGTGTTTTGCATTGTGTTTACATGTATTGTAGTGTTCATGGCGTCGGTGGTGTCCTCCTATTCACCATAATTCCGGGCCCTTTCGTAAACGTGTCGACAAAACAGATCCTGAATCTGAACGCCCGGAACCAATTGGTGACCTTTACATACGTCTGGCATAACATACTGTATATCTCGCGCTGTTTGCCATCGTTTTGCTGTTCAAGCAATTCATTCGTATTGAGTCCACAGTATAGTCAACCGCCCGGTGTTGTGGTCGCGCGAACCGCCCACCGAACCGGTATTCAATAGGCAACCACTTTGTGGTGACATTTCACTCACTATATATCTATTTGTGTCCCATTAGTAACTTTAGTCTCGGCACCATTAGTCATGAATTATGTTCTTGATAAACTTGATGTTAATAATTATATTAAAATGAAAATAGTAAACATTGTTTAATATAGTCCATGTTTAGTTTTATCTGCCCAGATATTAATTATATGTTATACTGCACCATGTTACTATAAATCAGTACTTGTTTTTGTCATATACATAATAACATAAGTATATAAGTTTCGAGAATTACTTTATTTAAACTTATTTTATTTTAAAATGTCATAAACTTTCATTTAAACATTGTCTCAAGAATTGACCCACATATATGGGTCACTAGTTATTGCCTACAAAAGCTATTATATTCAATACTACTGGACATTGCATTGAGTATTGAACCACGAGTTCACTACATATTTCTCATATTTCTCATTTCGCAAATGTAATCCTTTGTAAAACTGTTAAATAAAACTAAATTTAATATGTTTTCTAACATTTAAACACAAAATGTACTTTCACATAAGAACTTTACAAATATATTAACTGTTCATAAAACTTAACACTGTGTTTGATATTAATACTGTTATAGTCATAAAATTCAACAACTTTGCTTGGTGCTAAAATGTCTAATAATAACACTATACCCATGAATGTCATTGAATCCAATGTGAATCCTATCGAATCCAGTGATGAGACTCTTATTCAGCCACCAATTGATAATGAAAACACTGACAGAGACTACAATCAGCCGGGTATCAGAATTATGGTTATATTCCTCACGAGTGTTGGCTTTCCATTGCATACAGGGCTGACAGCTAAACATAATCCACGCAAACCATATAAGCGCTGTATATGGAAATGGGTTTGGATTTGCAAACGTGTATTGTGTTGGCTGTCCATACATTTGGCGGTTGTTGTCAGTGCACTGGTATGTGTCCAGTGGACAGCATTGCATAGGAAAGACACCAAACAATCGCTATTATTTATTATGACTTCGTTTACATGGAATTGGACGGCAATGCTAATGATTAACACATACTATATATACGGTAATCAAATGTCTACTTTTGTGGATAATATTGTCAAGCCCAATCTACCAGTCCCTACGAACAGGGTATTAAACAACAGGGAAGTGTTATATTCAGCGGAAACAATGACAATAATATGGCATTTATTATGGATCGTAAGCCTATGTGTGACACTAACGGACTTCCATTCGTACGGAATATTCTTGTTATACATTCTCACCGCTTATAACATCATTCAAGTGTCCGTGCATTTCATGCTTTTGTATAAATTCTATGCGATTCTTATCACACGATTCAAGAATTTACGGAATTTAATCAAAACGAGTATTAGTGGTGAAGATATATCTGTCGGCTTATTGACATCCGTTGCACACAAGTAATCATTAATTGATCCACTGGGTGCTTAAAAAGGTTATGTATTTTTAATGCAAACTGTATACATAACATAATCATTGCATTTCTCAAAGTAATAAACAATATTAGATACTATAAATGCAATGATTATGTTATGTATACAGTTTGAATTGAAAAATACCTAACCCTTTTATGCACGTAGACGATCAATTATAAAAAATATATTTTGTAGCTAATTGTTTATATACATAATTTTTATTAGGTTTCAAACAATTAATGCAAACAAAGTGGACGTGGAGTCGATGTTGAAACACTTTCAGTTCATTCAATGGTTTATATCGCAAACAATTGTCTTGGTAGTTGTATTATACACATGGCAAGTTAGTTTATTAGATCCTCGCGTCATCGGTGGCACCGTTATCACAGTCTACGGACTGGTAGTTATGTTCGTAACGGTTATAAAGGGCTTTCGTGTGACACATGAATGCCTCCAAACGTGCAAATGTATGCAGAATTACAGTGACCTCATTGTTGGGGTCAATAGTGAGCGGCACCGGGATCTAGTATTATTGGTTACTAATTTTAAAATTAATAGTACCCGGGTCCCAAATTTTGACTTTTATAGGAGTGAATGGTATTTACTATTACTGGTCTCAATACTTGAGTGTTTTTTCATTATTACTAAGTTTTAGTATTTGAGTGGTGATTAATGGCTCTGGATACTTTATAATATAAAGTTTATATAAAATATGCATTACATTACTTTAATATAACATTTTTAAATACTATTTTGTTTTGTGTAATATCCATTTGATGTTAATTCCGTAGATGACTAATAGTAATCCATAATAAAGTACATGTTACTTTTTTTAATAAACTTATGTAAAAAATTAATTGATATTAAAATTTTACTCTAATAATACTGATACAATGCTCTAGTTTAATTGGTGTGGATGTATAAATCTAGTAGAATGTAGAATTTACTTAATTAAATATACTCATGTAAAGCTTTATGTAATATGTACAGTGTATCTATTTGCCTTGGTCAATTATATTTATTAAGTATTTTTGTAGAAAAATTTCGAGTGATATACCGGTGAACACTTGCACTGAACTTAATAAACTAATATTTTTATAAAGGATAATCGAGAAAATAATATAAGTACTGTACAATTAATTATTTATATTTATTATTATTTTGGTACAACGTTATCATAATGAAGTTTGTTTGTAACATTAAATTACGGGGAGTATTCAAATCGTGGTATATAATAATAATAATAATCTAATCTATTATTTAATTTCATATATTTATATAGTGTATTGGTTTTATAAAAATGAGAATGTTTTATATGAGAAAACAGTAAATAAAAATTATAATTTTACGGATGTTAACAGTTATGCTTAACACTAGTTATTGTGCTGGCGCACAATGTCTTATGTGAAAATCCGTTTCAGGATTTAATTCTTAACCAATGTTTTCAAAAGGTAAACGCCGTCGGACTAAAATGTGTCATGGACATTTCACCGGACTTTGACATCACCAAGGTAGAAAATTTGGAGTTTGGTATCGAGAACCTTGAGAAACGGTGTTGCACACTTTCCGTATTCTACGATTGTTTGGTAAAAATTGGCAATGTGTCATGGACATTTCACCGGACTTTGACATCACCAAGGTAGAAAATTTGGAGTTTGGTATCGAGAACCTTGAGAAACGGTGTTGCACACTTTCCGTATTCTACGATTGTTTGGTAAAAATTGGCAAGGTAAATCAATAAATCTTAATAATAATTTATCATTAAAAATATGATCATAATAAAAAATAATGTTATGATTTATTAATAAAAAAAATCAAGTATGTTAAAAATAAATAATTAACTAAAAACGTATTATTTTTGAAAATTTTGCTAGATAATTTTTTAACATTATTTAGGACAAGTGCCCGGATAATGGTGATGAAATTATAAGACTATACCTTCGATATGATTTATCACGATTTTTACAGGACCTACGACCATGAACATTCCTAGTATTTATATTCCGGCTAGTTTTTACATGTAGCGGTTCATCAGGTTTAATTCACAACACTATTATCATGGTTATTTTTGTAGCTATTGCTAAATCATTTGTTTAAATATAAAACATATTTCAATGTGAACTCGATTTAAAATATTAAACTAAAAATTCGTTTAAATATTAATTGAAATATTTATTTTATTTTATTTATTAATAAACAAGACTTATTTCACCATTCAGGAAATTACAATATTTGATTATTTAACACATTAATTAAAATGATTCAAAATTAATATTAAAAATTTATTTAATTTAAACAAAAGTTTTTTAATAAAATAATTCCCTACTTGTTTAAATACAATAAACTAAAATAAAATACAATGATTGCAATTACTATATTAATGTACAAAAATGAAACTAAATATACAAAACAATAAAAATATACTATAATTAAGCTACATTTTGTGAAAATATAATTTTCCGATTTTATAATAATTTTATATATAAGGAGCTGTCTCACTTTGGTGTTGCATATATGCCACATATGGCATAGAAAACTCAGCCACTTCCTAATTGCATCAATTATTGTTATTACTATTTTTATTGCTTTGTTATTAATATAGGATTTTAATTATATTTATTTAACAACAAGGATATATATAAAATTCATATCTATTTTATTGGTGTAATGATAATATAAATATAAAACATTCATTAGTGTTTAATAAATAATTCGTTCGCTTAATATTTTTATAATTATTATTATTATAAATACTATTATGAGGTAATGTTTATTAAATTAATATTACAATACTGACAATACTGACAATACTGACAATACTGACAATACTGACAATACTGACAATACTGACAATATGAACATTATTTCGAATTAAGAGTTGCGATTATATTTGATTAACAAAGATCCATGTTATTTAAAATAATATTTTATAAAATATCTCACACAATTTTTACACAATTGATTGCACCACTGTAAAAATATGAAATATCATAAACAAATATATTATTTACTAATAGTCATTTATAACATATAATATAAGGCAACATGTTGAATCTTGTTATGTGGCTATGCAATCAAACTGTAAACAAATATTTAACTTAATACTATATATAGCAATGAATGTGGTGATATAATAGTAAACAGCGAAATACTCCAGTTTACAATTTGCTTGCACAGACAGATAACACAAATCAGCATATTACTTGTTACTTTATGATATTTATATAATTAACAGTTTTTTGGAAGTAGTAATAATATTATTTTATTATTTGTTTTTCATAATATTTTTCCAGAACATAATATGTATTAATAGCGATGTTTATTATAAGTCGATTTAAAAAGTGCTGTTACTACTTTCAATTTATATTTATTAAGATAGGTGACTGTGTTTTTATAATTTTATATTTACTTAACTAATTATTAATAAAAGAATTTATATAATAATTATTATTTATAAGATGTTAAAAGACACAGTATAATATTATTTAAGTGAATATATTTAATTTTAGTTTCTTTTAAAATTTCACTCGGGACAATGTGTTTTAATTTAACTTTGTTGAGTTATATTTCAATTATAATAAATTTAAGCTTAATTTGGGCAAGAATTCCTACTATTCCGCCGTTTCCTAAAGAACCAGGATGTTTTAATTTAACAAATAAAATATTACATTGCCAATTAATTAATATCCCACAATTGTCCAATGCCAATTATGATGAAATTCGTATAAATGAAGTTTATCAAAATAATTTATCTATTTACAACACAAAAACCTATGCACTTTCATTATATAATATTGTGGACCTTGGCCCTATTGATGAAATATTCAAGTTAGATTTTAAAGCTTTAACCTTATTTGATTGTGATTTAAAATTTTTAAAGTATATTTTGAATCACCCGTGTGATAATGTCGAATCATTGATGCTTAAATATAATTATGATTTAACTGAAATTAAATTAGAAACTTTCAGCAAGCTCGAAAACATTACAGTATCAAGCATGGTAAACATAGGCGAGAATTTTGTCACAAATATTAAAGGATTGAAATATTTTCGTGTAATAATAAATTCAATATTGTATTTGCAACCAAAAACATTTGTATTTTCAAATATCTATAATATGACACTCGATTTGTCTAATAATTATATTAGTCCAAATGTTTTTAGTCAAATACATGTGTCAATCGATAATAATATAAGCTTTATTAATATAAATTTGCAAGATAATATTATTAACAGTTTGCCTGAATATGTATTTCGTAAATATGGTGAATATTCATCAAGATTCAAAATTAATTTGGGCAACAATAATATTCAATGCTACTACCGGGAATTGTTTTGGATTTACGATGCTGATATTAATGCAAAAGATCATTTTGAAAATATATTTTGTCATAATTATAATAAGTACTTATTAAACATGAAACCTAAAGATTTTCATGATTATGACCCCAACATAAAGGGTAATATTAAATTTAAATTTAATTACAAATCAAATCAATTTATTTAGTTATTACAAAATTATTTACAGATTCAAAAAATTGGTATTTTATATTGTATATTATTGGATTCATTATAATTGTGACATTAATGGGATTGTCAATAATATTGCTATTAAAATGGTATTTTCAACGAGGTGACGGACCAAGTAAAATTGACAGAAAAATAGATTTAGGTGATCGCAAGGGTGAATTTAGGATAATAAAGTTTATTGGGAAAGGTGGTTATGGAAAGGTCCACAAAGTTATGGGTAAATCTGACCGAAAACTCTATGCAATTAAGACAATTCAACATGGTAGTCTAAATTTTGGTAAGTGTTTTCTTATTATTTATAATGTTTATTTAATTAATTGAATATTTTTATTAGAAAATTTATTAGCTGAGGTTAAAATTATGATACACTTAAATGGCGGTGAATATATTGTCAAATATATTTCATCATGGAGATCGCACTCTGATAGTCTACTCATTCAAATGAATTACTATGAATTCAATTTCGAAACTGTCATTGAAATAATCAACGATACATTTAAATCTCCAAATGAACTCGATATAAACAAAATCGAATATTTCATCAAGTCCGAAATGATTGTCGAATTAATATGTGGGTTAAATTATTTGCACACCAAAAAGGTGTTGCATCGTGACCTTACTCTTAAGAATATTATGTACGATACAAACTCAACGTCTGGCATACATTTGAAGATTGGTGATTTTGGCCTTGCTACATGTTTTGAGAGCAATACCATAAGGGATTCAAAGTGTCGTGGCACAGCAAGATTTATGGCACCCGAAGCGTTTAATGGGGTCTACAAACCATACTCAGATATTTATAGCCTTGGTAATATCATCAATGTTACAATGGACTTTGCGTAAGAATATATTTTTATTTAACAATATGTATAATGTAATTCCATAGTGATTTTTTATAAAATACAAATACTTTACTTGACTGTAATAGTAAACAATTTGTATTTTATTAACATTAGCATCCCATTACACATATTTTATAAATTTATTACTAGGTTCATAAATTTATTTTTACAGGAGTAGAAGTCTAAGATTATTTGAAATTGAACTGAACAAGATTGCCATTAAAATGATAGATTTCTTACACGATAAAAGGCCTAGTTCAAGTGAGTTATTAGCGTGCATTCACACATGGAGATTAAAACCGGATCAAATTATTAATGAACCAAAATTAATTATTAATTTTGATGATTCGAATGAATTTTTATATAAATTTTATAAAATTAAAAGTTCAACTATAATTAATTAATTAATTTATTTATTATTTAATTTATCAAAATTATTTAAATAACAATATATGCAAACATAAATTATGTTTACTATTACTTATGATTGCAATCAAGATTTATTCAAATTGATCTATGTTCTTTTTTATAAATGTACCATCATTTTTATAATTGCATAAATAATTAAATAATAAATTATTTTGTATTGTCAGTCACTTTGTTGTAGATTTTGCTTTTCTATAATAAAAACTTCATAACAATATTTAATTTTGATTGATCGATAAGTTGTACATTAAATTTATTACCCTTAAACCACAAATTAACAAATGTTACAGTTTTATAGTTTTATATTTTAATCATTCTTATTAAATGTTTACTAGCTTAGTTGGAAGGTGGTTTAACCATTTTCTGAAATCACAATTAATAACCTGATATTTTCCCCTACATTACCGTACGTAGTGCGGTATAGCCGCAGACCAGTCATTAACTTTAGAAAGTGTTTTTTTAAGTTTTATAGTTTTTAAGAAAATCCCTACGTAATCTTTTTAATAATAACAATATTGCACCCTTTTATAATTATCAATTCATCATCATCAAATAACGTAAATGTTATTTTCATTAAAATAATTTAACATTAATTGTAGTTCCACTTATAACAATATTAAAGCTTTATTAACCATATAATTACCGGTAATTTGTTTTTATGCATATTACATTAATTAGTCTCAAGAAAATGTATTTATTGATTTCCATGTTATGTTGTTGTGTAATCTTTTGAGTACATAATAATTTATTTAATTATTATTATGTAATAAGTAATATAATTTAAATGTACAATCCTATTATGAGTTAGATTACACCGGAAAGTATTTCTATTAAATTTAATATTTCAAATATTTCACTATAATTTCCATATGAAAATGTCTGAAACGCATACCACCAAGTTACAAATATTTTATGGTTTTGGATTTTTGCCTAGTTACCGGATTAATTTGGATACAGATTTAATATGCCATTATAATTGCACTAATAATGGAAATATACTCTATTTGCTTGATTCGGTATGAATAATTAAATTATTAATAAGTTTGTACAAGTATAATTTTAAAATTTTATTATAGCAAGTATTACGTGGAAAGGATTTATCACTAATCGAGTATATTGTATGTAAATTGTGTCTAACCATGGTGTTTAATACGGGTAGCTTGCTTAATCTGGTAAGTTTTACATAAATATATTTGTATTATTTACGATGAAAATTATGTTTTTAATTAATTTAGGCTGACCAAGTTAAATTTACTTTATTCTTTCCACACGACCATACTTGGGCGTTTCGATTTGAAATAATTACGTTACGTGACATTTATCAGGCACAAATTATTACAGGCATGACACTAGTAGCAGATGATTCGTATTTTAATTTTATACATTTATTTGATAATCAGGTAATTTATAAAAATTTCAGCTTGTTAATAATTATTAATTAGTAAATTATGTGTGAAACTTATATTAATTAGATTTGGTTTTACTTGCTACTATATGCCCTAGTAACAATATTGTTAATACGAAAAATTAGTAAAAATGGTATCGAATTTAAAGTATTATTTATGAATATCTTTAGGACATTAACTCATCAAGGGCATATTTATTTTACATCACGTTATAATAATTTACATAAAAATAAATTAACAATTTTCAATTATAAACTAGTCTGTATCACGTGGCTGATTAGTACCCTGATAATAACGCAATGTTTTACTAGTGTATTACTGAACTCATATTTTCGACACATATTTGTACCAAGTATTGAGACCTTGGATCAATTGATTAATGATAAGACACTATCAATATATACGACAAATACAACAATATTACTTTTAGAGCAAGCACATTTAATTAACAGCGAAGGATCAAATATTTTATATAAAAA
>CAJPVJ010000445.1:11617-25187 GCA_905397405.1 Oppiella nova
CTTTTACATACAAATAGTTTGTAGATCAAACCAGATAATAACATAATTTGTAGTATTATATTTAATCTAATGTAATATCATATGTCATTAGTCAAGGGTAACTATTATTATTATTAGATTATTAGAATGAATTTTTAGGTTTTTGTTTAATTATAATGTAAAAATAGTTATATTTGAGAAACATACTAATAGTAAATTATTATCACAAATATTGTTAAACAATATTTCACACAATTAATAAACAAAGTATAAATTTACAGTTGAATTTCAATAACAGATTTAATTAATTATTTTAATACTGAATGATTTTTTTGGAGAGTAAGTATTTATTTATAAACGTAATAGTAAAGTTAATTGACATTACAATAAATTAATTAAGTTATCTTAATATTGTGCTATAAATTAATGTTTTACTGCATTTTGTAAATATTCAAATAACCTATTAAAGGTTTAAAATGTATGATCAAACAATTATATAATTTTAGTTATGATTATTTTAAAAATATCCCTGCTTATAGAAAATATACATCATAACATGAACTGCATGTACAGAAATATGTATTTTATAGACTACGATTTACAAGGCTCAATATTTACTGGATAGATAACATTTAAACACTTTACTTTTTGAAAAATATAATCAATGTTTTTAATTTAATAAATCGTTAGAAAAAATTATTAAAATTATTTCAAAATAACTACGATTTACAAGGCTCAATATTTACTGGATAGATAACATTTAAACACTTTACTTTTTGAAAAATATAATCAATGTTTTTAATTTAATAAATCGTTAGAAAAAATTATTAAAAATATTTCAAAATATTAAAACCTCTATTAGAAAACTAAATAATGATATTAGAAAACCAACAATTAATATTGATATATTTTTACGATACAGATCATCCAGATTAATTTTAATATATTTCTTACTAACTGATGCTGTTTCAAAATTATATACATAAGATAAACCATGTTGCAATGCTATATCTATTATATTTTGAATAACATTCATAATCATGTGATGATGTTTATCAAGTCCACTTTCTATTAAACGTTTATATCTATTAATTTTAAATAAATATAATGCAAATTAATTGCTGTTTTAAATAGTTATTTTATAAAGGTAACTTACGCAAAACACATGCTATTTTTATATGTCGATTGTTTATCGACTATCATAACCCCCAACGAAAATACATAGCTATTTGGGGATATAACAATTTTATCATGGTCACTTTTATAGTGCTCGTAAAAAAGTTCCACTCGAAATGAGTTCAATAAATAAATTGCCTTGTTAGAAATAATATCGTTAAGGATGTTGATAAACGATGGTGCATCTTTATATTTTTTATATAAAATATTTGATTCTTGGTGGTTAATTAAATGTGCTTGCTCTAAAAGTAATATTGTTGTATTTCTTGTATATATTGATAATGTTTTATCATTTAATAATTGATCCAAGGTCTCAATGCTTGGCACAAATATGTGTCGAAAGTATGAGTTTAGTAATACACTAGTAAAACATTGCGTTATTATCAGAGTACTAATCAGCCACGTGATACAGACTAGTTTAAAATTGAAAATTGTCAATTTATTTTTATTTAAATTATTATAGCTTGATGTAAAATAAATATGCCCTTGATGAGTTAATGTCCTAAATATATCCATAAATAATACCTTAAATTCGATATCATTTTTACTAATTTTTCGAATTAACAATACTGTTACTAGGGCATATAGTACCAAGTAAAACCAAATCTAATTAAAATTAGTTTCACACATAATTTACTAATTAATAATTATTAACAAGCTGAAATTTTTATAAATTACCTGATTATCAAATAAATGTATAAAATTNAACAAGCTGAAATTTTTATAAATTACCTGATTATCAAATAAATGTATAAAATTAAAATACGAATCATCTGCTACTAGTGTCATGCCTGTAATAATTTGTGCCTGATATATGTCACGTAATGTAATTATTTCAAATCGAAACGCCCAAGTATGATCGAGTGGAAGGAATAAAGTAAACACAATTTGGTCAGCCTAAATTTGTTAAAAATATTATTGTATTTGGTATTTACAAATATATTCATATAAAACTTACTTGATTATGCAATTTACCCATATTAAATACCATGGTCAAACACAATTTACATACAATATACTCGAGTAGTGATAAATCCATTCCGCGTAATACTTGCTATAGAAAAAAATTAAATTTTTACAACCTTATTAATAAATTAATTTTACATACCGAATTAGCCATATAGAATATATTTCCATTATTAGTGCAATTATAATGGCATATTAAATCTGTATCAAAATTAAGCCGGTAACTTGGCAAAAAACCGTAACCATAAAATATTTGTAACTTGGTGGTATGCGTTTCAGACATTTTCTTATGGAAATTATAGTGAAATATTTGAAATATTAAATTTAATAGAAATACTTTCCAGTGTTCCGGTGTAATTTAACCCATAATAGTCTTGTAAATTTCAATTATATTAATAATTACGTAATAATAATTAAATTAATTATTTTGCACTCAAAAGATTACACAACATAACATGGAAATCAATAAATACATTTTCTTGAAACTAATTTATGTCATATGCATAAAAACAAATTACCGGTAATTGTAAGGGTAATAAAACTTTAATATAGTTGTAAGTGGAACTACAATTAATGTTAAATTATTTTAAAGAAAATAACATTTACGTTATTTGATGATGATGATTATAAAAGGGTGCAATTTTGTTATTATTAAAAGGGCGGCGTAGGGGTTTGTCCTAAAAACTGTAAACCATAAAACAACATTTTTTAATTTTAATGACTGGTCTATGGCTATATCTCACTAGGTACGGTAATGTAGGGGAAAATATCAGATTATTAATTCTGATTTCAGAAAATGGTTACACCAACTTCCAACTAAGCTAGTAAACATTTAATAACAATGATTAAAATATAAAACTATAAGACTGTAACATAAGCGTAACATTTGTTTAAAAAGTATTTTCATTTTTACTAAATTAGTTTTTGGTTTAAGGGTAACAAAATTTAATGTACTTATCGATCAATCAAAATTAAATTAGTTTTTATTATAGAAAAGCAAAATCTACAACAAAGTGACTCACAATTAATACAAAATAATTTATTATTTAATTAGTTATGCAATTATAAAAATGATGGTACATTTATAAAAATAAAATAAATCAGTTTGAATAAATCTTGATTGCAATCATAAATAATAGTAAACATAATTTATGTTTGTATATATTGTTATGTTTTAAATAATTTTGATAAATTAAATAATAAATGAATGAATTAATTAATCATAGTTGAACTTTTAATTTTATAAAATTTATATAAAAATTCATTTAAATCATCAAAATTAATAATTAATTTTGGTTCATTGATAATTTGATCAGGCTTCAATCTCCAATCTCCAATGCGCGCTAATAACTCACTTGAACTAGGCCTTTTATCGTATAAGAAATCAGTCATTGTAATGGCAATCTTGTTTAGTTCAATTTCAAAAGGTCTTAGACTTTTACTCCTGCTAAAATTAATTTATATAACATATAATATTATTAGATTAACGTACACATATTATGTATATAAAATATTGTTAAATATTAATATTTTCTTACTCAAAATCCATTGTGATAATAATGATATTACCAAGGCTATAAATATCTGAGTATGGTTTAAAAATACCATTAAATGCTTCGGGTGCCATAAATTTTGCTGTGCCACGACACTTTGAATCCCTTATGGTATTGCTCTCATAACATGTAGCAAGGCCAAAATCACCAATCTTCAAATGAATTCCAGACGTTGTGTTTGTATCGTACATAATATTTTTAGGAGTGAGGTCACGGTGCACAACCTTTTTGGTGTGCAAATAATTTAACCCATATATTAATTCGACAATCATTTCGGACTTGATGAAATATTCGATTTTGTTTATATCGATTTCATTTATATATTTGAATGTACCATTGATTATTTCAATGACAGTTTCGAAATTATATTCATAGTAATGCATTTGAATGAGTAAACTATCAGAGTGTGATTTCCATGATGAAATATATTTTATAATATATTCGCTATCATTTAAATGTGTCATAATTTCAACTTCGGCTAATAAATTTTCTAATAAAAAATTGCAATTAATAAAATCATCTTTATAATCTATAAATGATTGAAAACTTCAAAGACGTCTGAAACTTAGTAATACATTGATATTCACATTTAATAGACAACTTTCAATAGAAATTAGCAATTTTTGATACACTTTGAATATTTTTTATTTAAATAATACAAATTACTATATTTCAGATTTATGCCTATCTGTGAAGTTTTAATCCATATATAATAAAAAACATACCAGAATTTAGATTGCCAAGGTGAATCGTCTTAATTGCAAAGATTTTTCGGTCAGATTTACACATAACTTTGTGGACTTTTCCATAGCCACCTTTCCCGATAAACTTTAGCATCTTAAATTCACCCTTTCGATCACCTAAATCTAATTTCTTGTCCATTTTACTTGGTCCCTCACCTCGTTGAAAATACCATTTTAATAGCCATATTATTGACAATCCCAATAATATTGCAAATATACTGAATCCAATAATATACAATATAAAACGCCAATTTCCAGAATCTTAAATAAATTATAGGTTAACTAAATATTTATTTGATTTGATATTAAATTTATATAAAACTTACCTTTTACAACTGTGAAATAATCATCAAAATCTTCAGCTTTCATGTTAAATAAGTACTCATTATAATTTTGACAAAATATATTTTCGAAGTGATCAGTCGCATATATGTCGGGATCGTAAATCCAAAACAGTTCTTGGTAGTGGCATTTAATATCATTTTCGGCAAAATTAATTTTAAACCTTGATGAAAATTCACCATATTTACGAAATGCCTTTTCATATAAGGCTAAAATATTATTTCTTGTTAAATTAATATTAATAAATCCTTTAGGATTATCGATTGAAAAATTCATTTTCATAAGATCAGTTGCAGTAATTAAATTGTCCGACAAATCAAGTGATAAATTATTAATATTAGAGAACACAATATTTTTTGGCTCTAAATAAGCTGTTGAATCGATTATTACTTGAGCATATTTCAATCCTTTGATGTTTTTAACAATGTTCTCATCTATATCTGATATGCTTGATATTGTAATATATTCGAGGTTGCTAAAAGCTTCTAATTTAATTCCAGAAAAATTAGATTTATATTTGATCATTAATGATTCTACGTGATCTGGATGGTGATTTATAATAGACTTAATAAATGGTAATTCGCATTCATATAAGTTTAAAACTTTAAAGTTTAGTTTGAATATTTCATCAATAGGGCCAAGGGCATAAATGCCATATAATGATAAAGCATAAGTTGTCACATTATGAAATGATAAGTCATATTGAGAAACGTCTTTTATTCTAATGTCTTCATAAGTAACATTAGCCAATTGTGGGATATTAATATACTGGCAACTTAATATTTTATTTGTAAAATTATCGCAACCTGGTCCGTGAAGAAATGGTGGCATAGTAGGACCTCTTGCAAAAATTACACCGAACTTTATTATAAATAATATATAGCTCAACAAAATTAAATTCAAAGACATTTTAGCAAATAGCATTTTAACTATGATTGTATAAATTTTCTTAGTTATATTTTTATAAATAATACATTAATTAAGCATTATTAGTATTAAACATCACATATAAAACTTTATCAATTTCGTTTTTATTTAATTAAATTTATACTTATAAAACATTCATACTTTTCAATAACTGTTTGGTGAAATGTAGAGATAAGAGAAAGACTTTTTATAATTCACCTTACAATAAACAAAATAGATAAATATGGGTTAGATAGATATTTATATTTGAGATAACAAGATAGATATCTCAACAAAATTAAATTAAAACACATTTTCCCGAGTGAAATATTAAAATAACTAAAATTAAATATATTCACTTAAATATACTGTGTCTTTTAACATCTTATAAATAATAGTTTAATTAATCGTTAGCTTTTAAATCATATAAAAATTTTGTCAATTCCTTTATTAAATTAGTTAAGTAAATATACAATTACAAAAACACAATCACCTATATTAATAAATATAAATTGAAAGTAGTAATAACACTTGTTATAAGTCGACTTATAATAAACATCGTTATTAACACAGAATATGTTATGAAAAATATTATGATAAAACAAGTAATAAAATAATATTATTATTACTTCCAAATATCTGTTTCATGTATTACTCTTGTTAAACATGAAATAACTGTTAATAATATACATATCATAAAGTATATTTCCTTATAATATAACAACAAGCAATATGCTGATTTGTTATCATGTTATCTGTCTGTGCAAGCAAATTATAAACTGAAATATTTCACTGTTTACTATTATATCACCACATTCATTGCTATATATAGTATTAAGTTAAATATTTGTTTACAGTTTGCTTGCATAGCACATAACAAGATTCAACATGTTGCCTTTATATTATATGTTGTAAATGTCTATTAGTAAATAATATATTTTTTACGATATTTCATTTTTTTACAGTGGTGCAATTAATTGTGTAAAAATGAGATATTTTATTAATTATTTTAAATAACAAGGATCTTTATTAGTTTAATATAATCGCAACTCTGAATTCGAAATAATCTTTATTAAATATTGCAAATGTAATATATTAGTCAGTATTGTAATATTAATTTATTAAACATTACCTCATAATAGTATTTATAATAAAAATAATTATAAATTTCATATTAAACGAACGAACCATTTATTAAACAATAATGTGTATTTTATATTTATATTATCATGACACCAATAAAATAGATATTAATTTTATATATATCCTTGTTGTTAAATAAATATAATTAAAACCCTATATTAATAACAAAGCAATTAGGAAGTGGCTGAGTTTCCTATGTCATATATGCCACACCAAAGTGAGACAGCTCCTTATATGGATCTCTACATGCAAGACAGAGCTAAGTGTTTACTGTATCCAAACTGTGCACAAAGCATAAATAGTATTATGTTATGGTATAGTATTCTAGTATCAATGTTATCCATTGTAATCCGGGCCACATTAACAGTGACAAAACTGTGAACATTATAACATGAGTCAGCATAGAGATTAATGTTAAAATATTTAAAGTTTTGTCACTCATAGTGTGGCCCTAAATGGCTCCAGTGTGCATCGTAGGCCTTATAGTAAACATATAGCTCTGTATAGCCCAGGCCAATCCATATATAAAATTATTATAAAATCTGAAAATTATATTCTCACAAAATGTAGTTTAATTATAGTATTCTACCATGTACAGTATATTTTTATTGTTTTGTATATTTTGTTTCATTTTTGTACCTTAATATATTAATTGCAATCATTTTATTTTATTTTAGTTTATTGTATTTAAACAGTAGCTTAATTATAGTATTCTACCATGTACAGTATATTTTTATTGTTTTGTATATTTTGTTTCATTTTTGTACCTTAATATATTAATTGCAATCATTTTATTTTATTTTAGTTTATTGTATTTAAACAAGTAGGGATTTAATTTATTAAAAATTTTATGTTTAAATTAAATAAATTTTAAATATTAATTTTAATCATTTTAATTAATGTAGTAAATACTCAAATATTGTAAATTTCTGAATGGTGAACTAAGTCTTGTTTATTAATAAATAAAATTAAATAAATATTTATAAATTAAATAAATTTTAAATATTAATTTTAATCATTTTAATTAATGTAGTAAATACTCAAATATTGTAAATTTCTGAATGGTGAACTAAGTCTTGTTTATTAATAAATAAAATAAAATAAATATTTCAATTAATATTTAAACGAATTTTTAGTTTAATATTTGGAATCGAGTTCACATTGAAATATATTTTATATTTAAACAAATGATTTAACAATAGCTACAAAAATAACCATGATAATGGTGTTGTGAATTAAACCTGATGAACCGCTACATGTTTTTTGATCGGCCTTATATTTATGATCCTTACAAGTACCAGCATCCAGGACATTTTTAGCACTATTTAGTATAGCTTCCATATCAGAATATTTTTCATCACCATTATCCGGGCACTTGTCCTAAATAATGTTAAAAAATTATCTAGCAAAATTTTCAAAAATAATACGTTTTTAGTTAATTATTTATTTTTAACATACTTGATTTTTTTTATTAATAAATCATAACATTATTTTAATTATGATCATATATTTAATAATTAATAATTATTAAGATTTATTGTTTTACCTTGCCAATTTTTACGAAACAATCGTAGAATACGTGAAGTGTGCAACACCGTTTCTCAAGGTTATCGATACCAAACTCCAAATCATCTACCTTGGTGATGTTAAAGTCCAGTGAAATGTCCGTGACACATTTTAGTCCGTCGCCGTAAACATTTAGAAAACATTTGTTTTTAATTAACTCCTCAAACGGGTTTTGACATAAGACATAGTGAGCCAGCACAATAATCAGTGCTAAGCATAACTGAATTTTAGGCATTTTAATATTACCCTTTTACGTAGGCTAATCCCCGGCTCTAGCGGTAGAAAATAGTACTATTTTGCCCGGGGATAAGATCATATTATCCCCTGTCAAATTTAAAGACATCTGTCAGCTAATATATGCTACTAAAAGTGTAACTAAAAAGTTTTAAACACTGTAAAGAGATTTTTAAATGTGTGTTTCATATAGTATTTATACGGTAACAAACATGTCTGTCTTATTATATGTAATCATTATAAATGTGTGACAAAATAGTGTCACGGTATTTATAGGTGTGAGACTGTTGTACCGGTGTGACGGAGTATAGTGGCAGTCAGTGTTGAGACCCGTGAGCTATTACCTGACCAGAAACAGTGATCTACCGCTGTGTTCATAGTGTACCGCTGTGTAGTGTTTTCGGGGATAAGATCATCTTATCCCCGGGTAAATTTAATAGTTCCCGAAAGATAGCGATAGTGGTGAACGGGGACTAGTCCACGTAAAAGGGTAATAATAAAATATAATATTAGCATATTCTATAAATTATTTTATTTATATAAGAAATATAAATGTACTTTTTTTTGTAAATAACATAATATATTACATACAGTATGTAAAATGTTGACATTTTTATTGCACACAACTGACATAATAAAGTTTGAAAAATTATTTTAACTTATTTTTACTGTTAAATTTCCTATAATAAAATATAAATAATATGATTATGTAATAAAATAAATGGTATCATTATATGATTTATATTACATTGCATGCAATATCAGAGCTACTGTAGCATTACTATTACAATTGGGGTATAAGTAGAGTTTTATAAAATGAATAAATAAACAAAATATCTGGGTTAAAACATACATTTTTTTGTAGGTACTTGCAACATATCATAGATCTTTTAGTTTCAAATACAGCAATATGATAAATGAAATTATCTATGGATACAAATAACGCATACCTTGCTTATTAATACAGTATATACAATATACTAGATTTCAGGCATACCTCATATCCCCGGAAGCTATTTATGATAAATAATTTCCAGCAGTAAAAGCCCACTTTATTCTTACCAATTGTCTCGATAATGTTCGCTAACTATTAGCAACTTAAATGTAAAGTTAGCCTGCTAATAATAAGATGTGCCTTACCTTGTGTTTGAGAACTGAATTGCCATATGTTGGCATCAATTCACATGACAATGAGTTTAGTAGTTTATACGACACATTTGGCTCCTTATATATGAGCGCGGATATGTGTATAATGAACATAAGTATCAGGCAGAAAGCTACAAAAATCATGAATATGGCGATTCTGACAATAATAATGGCATCGCTGAGAAATGTCATATAAAATGCGAGCGCTATTAGGGAACCCATTGAGAACCAAAATACTCCCAAATATTTGGCCCAAAATATGTCATTATACTCTTGGATCTCCACAAATATATTATTCAATTGCCTAATGAGCCAGGCCATTTCTGCAGCTATGTTTGTCGTACGACTTACCCCGGTATTTATGCGATATTTGAGTTTCAATAGAGAATCCAAGCGTTTATTAATAAATCGTAACTTTGTGTCCAAATAGTAGGTCAGCAAATAGTAGTAGACAAACAGCCAGACCATTGATCCGAAACACACTTGAATGACAATCATTTGGAGTATGGTATGCGGTATGCCATACTGGATGAAATATAATCCAGATAATTTAAAGTAATACGCAAAACATATGACAATAAAGGCCTGAATGGACATCAACTTCACACCCGTATAGCCGAGTGATAGGAATCTATTGAATCGCTTCAATAGGTTGCAAATAATTTCGGTGTTATTTAAGCCAATACTCTGTGGGCTAAGCAAACCGGACATCACCTGAAATACGCGCAAATCCGTAGGCATTACTCCGATCATATAGTTAGTGAGAAATATCATCTGGCACGCCAGCATCTGGATCATAACCACCGAGATTAATATATTACAGTGTAGTCGTAGTCCCATAAAATAGCCGACATCTCCCATACAGGCGCGAAACCATAGGCTCTGTTGGGGAAGGGCTATGAATACCAGACTTCGGACCAGTTGTTGAGATAATACCATAAATACGATAATAGGCTTGAAGTACCATTTCCTCACCACTTCACCAGTCTTTTGCATTGAGATACCGATGCGATAGAGATGACTGTCCGCCCCTTTGATCGCTAATTGTGCGGACAGTCTCTCTGTCGGCACTATTTTCTGAGACATTTTGGTTATAATATAATCGTTTTGTTATAATGCTATAGTTTATGGCACTATAAAGTTTTGTTTGTACAGTATGAGTGAGTTTTTAAATAGCAATAGAAAGTAAATTCAAGTATACATACATGTAGTAAGTATACTGTATATGCACTGAACGTATAATTACGTACTAATTATACTACTACCTAATCATAATGATAATTTTAATGATAATTATGCATCATATTTTATTACAATAATTTTAAAAATGTCAAAATTATTATTTCGCAAATATCATTAAAAATGACAAATTATATTAGATTTTATATTTTATTCTATTTTATTAGTTTGCATTATGCAATAAAATAGCAAATATTAAAATATTACTACTTGATTTATTACTACTTGAATGCAAATGTAATTTGAAAAAGAAATATTAATTATATAAACTTTTACTAGTATCAATTACTAGTACTAGTAATCAACTTTATATTAAAGTTATATATGATAATAAATTATTGCTTGCTCAATTCCATGATAAGAAAATATAATGATAATTATCAGTTTAAAAACAATGATATAATTATAGTGATTGATCATTTTCTATGAAAGTTTATTTTTGTATTAATTATAGATAATCTAATAATTTATTTTTACAAGTAAACAAAAATGTATTAGATGAAATAATTAATAAAGCTATTGTAAAAATATAAGTTGGAACAATTTTGTTGATTTATATACTAGTAAAAGGACCTTGAACATTTTTATTTTATATGATGTATCATAGTATATTGACTTATTTAAGCTATATTAACATAATTATTTTACTTTTTTAATTTTATATTAATAGTATAGGTTTAATAATATTAATAGGTTTAAGTGTTTTTATGCGATTTTACAGTCTGTCAGTCAATATAGCAAAACTCGATTTATAAAAACATAAATATTGTACAAAAATCGATGAGTTGCCATAATGTTAGACAAAATGTATGATGATAATTGGATATATACAAAACATTTTAAATTATATTTGACTTTTCATTCACATAAACAACAATTATATACCATACACAAAATTTCTTATATAGATTTTTGCGCTCTTTCTATTGCAGTTTACAGATTTGTTCTAGGACGATTTGTTAAAAAGTTAAACTAATAATTTGAGAAAACTTAAAAACTAATTAGCACCTATTAAACGTATTTTAATTTTGTGCAAAATTGTTTTTGAAATTTAAAAATTGCATATGAAATGACCAAGATACAGCTATCTTTCATATTTTCAAAGTAAAACCGAAATACTGAAAATGGCACCAAAACCCCATGATTTTCTATGAGGATTCCCAAAATATTCTTGTCAATATTCAACATTGAATATCTTTATGACCCGGTAACATAATAATATGATCTTATATACTAAAATATCGTAAATTTATTCTAGTTTTTGAATCTGAAGTCAGATCTGAAATCCAATTCGCGTTCAAGTGATATAAGCCAAAAACCGACACCAGTTTTGCTTAAACATGGGTGTATATTGTATGCAAATTGTGTTTAGCAGTGTCATTTACTGGCAAGATGATCTACTGATTAAAAAATCTATTTTGATTGAGCACATATAAACGCGTTTGTATATTAGCAATGCCATTGTGATGCAAATCCATTCCCGACTCTAATAAGTTACACGTCCAAACCTAATTATTATCTAAAAGTTACTTGACAATAAATGATAATAATATTGCATGATCAACTTACGCAAATTTTAATTGACTAGTATATGGAAATCCTTTTCCGATCATTAATACTCATAATCTATGGAGGTAACTATGCTCCGATATCAAACCTACCACGCTCACTTTCGTATAAATCATATAATTTAATGGCTGATAATGAAGGCATCATGGCCACAATTTTATAATCAATTATGGGATTTATTAATTGCTCATATGGTAGCGAATTTAAACGTTTTATAAGCATTTGTTGAGTTTGTTTATCGATATATTTTTTGTTATATAAGAGATTTATAGTATATACAGATGAAAAAATATATAGTGATTTATATTGAACTAGGTCATCCAATGTCTCAATCAATATTGACCTGTTGACAATCAGAACTGACCTTAAAATAGATATTCAATAATAATGATGAAAATGATGTCGTTATAATTAAAGTGCTTATTATCCAAATAATTATTATTAACTGGGTACTGTATTTTTCATGTCTGTAAAATATGATTTTAAGTGAACCTTGGTTACTATACGATCTAATAATATCCATAATAATTATGTTTAAATTCAATTTAACTGATTTATTAAATAAAAGAATTAACAATATTAAAGTAACTAATAAGCATGACCATATCTAAAATATAATTTATATTTTAAGTAAAATAATATTAAATATTAAATTTATTATACAATATTGTACATGATATACTAACTTGTAATCAAACAAATTTTTAAAATTCATTACAGAGTTATCGGTCATAAATTTCATTCCGGTTATTATTTGCGCTATATACCCTAATTGAACTGGTACTAGGTGATTATGGTAAGGGAAGTATGAGTTATTCATTTCTTGAAGTCCGTACTTGATAACATTTTTCTACGTTATAAATTAATTAGGATTAATTATTAAATACTATATATGGGGGAATACAAAAATGTTGTTTCTGGCTATAATCACCTAGTACCAGTTCAATTAGGGTATATAGCGCAAATAATAACCGGAATGAAGTTTATGACCGATAACTCTGTAATGAA
>CAJPVJ010000446.1:0-25141 GCA_905397405.1 Oppiella nova
TGTCTCTGCCACCAAAAGTGGCCGACATATCTGAGATCACACCGGACTAACCGTGATATACAAAGATAATAATAATAATAATAATAATAATATACAAAGATAATAATAAAGGAGGCACAGTGGTGTAGTGGTTAAGGCGTTGGGCTATAGTGTAGGAGTGTGTGAGCAAACGGACATCCGGGACGTGTTGGCCCAGTACCAGGCCGACCACTCCAGTATCCTATACCGGATTAAGGAAATCATTAACATAGAGATTAATTAAGTAAATTTAACAATTTATTAACTATTTAAATAAATAAATCTGATATTAATATACTAAACTGACGTTTAAACTCTGTTTGAATAATTTTGAATAAGAATTATATAAATTTATATTTACTAAATCAGTTTAAAATAATCATATATTGTCTATGGCAATATAAAAATTTATTGCGTACGCAATCAATGAATGGACCCATACCTTGACCAGATACCGTGATAATGAACGCCGTCAATACGCAAACACCTGACCAGGCTATTAGTTTATAATAAATTTTTATTTTTATAAATGAATGTTAACTAATATAGCTAAATTTGAGAAAGTAGTGTTTGAGTAGTACTTAAATAAAAAGGGTGAATAGCATCTAATTTTGTTGTTAATTAAAATGTTTTATACAAAAATAAAACACATTTTCTAAAACATTCAACAATTGTTTGCTGGTTAATAATAGTTTTACATTATTAAAAGACTTATAATATATCCTTTGTTTTATATTATTTTATGAACTAATAATGTTTATAGTTAGACTTCACAGGAGAATAATCAAAAATAATACGTATGACCTGGAACAAAAGAAATAACTAAACAATGGCATAACTTTTTAAAAAAACAAACAATATTTATTTATAAAAAAAATAATATTTTAATTTATAATAAAGGTTTTTGGATATTAGAGAGAGAGAGAGAGAGAGAGAGAGAGTGAGAGAGAGACTAAATTATGCTAAATTTATCTCTCTCTCTCGCTCTCTCTCTCTCTCTCTCTCTCTCTCTCTCTCACTCACTCTCACTATATAAAGACACACTTTATCAATTATTTTAATATTTCTTGAATAAAAAATTATGCAACCAAAAATTTTATTAGACAAAAAGTAAAAGCATTTCAGAATTTTGAAAATTAATTTCGGGGTCCAGTACAGTTTACTAAAAGCAGCATGCGCGCTCACAAACCGCTACAAAATTAAAGCCGCTCCACCCTGTTTGACCGCAACCGTAATCGTACCACTGGTTACCGCTTCCCCCGTTTATGAACACGCACAGCTCATTTGCACTCCCACCATTGGGATCGGAACCGGCAAAGTTATTGTACATGGTCATGTCATCGCCATCGGACCATATGAAACTGGTGGACGGGTTGTTGCTACTATCGACCCTGGTGGTCCACAACCACACGCTACTACCCAGGTTCGTTGACGTGAACAGGTTGATCAAGAAAGTGTTTTTCATGCTATTTTTGTTGGTGACCAGGTGAGCGCCGTACGTGTTTTTGCAATATGCCAGGGCAGCGCCGTAGGTCGTGGCCGTTTTGGGGCCAATGATCACGCACGTGTTGTCAGGTGCCAGGCTCCATCCCGGTGGACAGGCTGTTTTTATATTTGTATGGGAATAACATTAGAAATGTATATAAAATTAAATTTAATACATGTATATACATTAAATAGTATTTAAAAGTATAACTCATTAGTTTTCACAATTAAAATATTATTTAATTTTTACTTTTATATGACAAACCCTCTAGCTAATATAATGGAAATTAGTCAAGCTCAATTTGCAACTTACTTGATGGTCCTGAACACTGGGAGCAATCTGTAGTCGCGCCGCATTGACAATCACAATTACACAGAGGTGCACACGTGCCTGTTAATAAATGCAAAAATGTACCATTTACAATTAATAACAAGTGTATATACCTTGAGCGTAAGCGCTGACAATGAATGACAGCATAACATAGGCAACTGAGCCGGCTATGATTTTATTGAACATTATTGATTATTATAGTAAATATAATAGTTGTACAGTAATGTTTAATTGATACAGTTTATTAAAGCAACCGAGTTTAAATACTTAACAAGAATTTGAAAAAACACTTGTACACAATTTTAACACAAAAACAATGTTTAAAAACATAATATATTTTATATTAAATAATAGAAATATAAAAATTTTGTATTGTTTTTGTAATTTTATAAAACTTAATTATGAATTGTTTTTTGACCTGTAACAATAGAAATAAAACTAACTGAGCTTATAGAATATATATATATATATTTCTCAATATTTTTAACAATATATATATATATAATATTAAATAAATTAACAATATGATTAATTAAAGCATAACACTTTTATTTAATAACTTATTTTACAACCATTATATAAAAATAGAAAAACAATTAAACAATAGTATTTCAAAATTAGTTGAGTCAATAAATTGTTGTACTGTATTTATATATAAACTTTTAAAACTACAATTATAATTAAATTAACTTACAATACTTAAACATAGCAGAACAATATAATAAAATGTTCGCATACTTTTACAACTGAAACATTTAAAAATTAAATTAACTTTTTTATTAAGAATAATTGTAGCTATACACTAATATAAATATGATACAAATAAATTTTGGTATTAATTAGCATACAATTTAATTATACATTTGACCAAGATTAATAGACATAAGTAATTACTGTGATAGTAAATTAAAAATGATAATAAATTATGATATAAAATAATTATCGATAAACAGTAGTTTGTTTAGAAAGAGTAACGTTGTGCAGATATTTCAATCCAGGTGCAATGCAAACTAGTACATGTCCAACATTTTTAGTAATTTTATCATAAAAATCGCCAATACTAATGTTAAATTGAAGTAAACATCAAAATATACAATAAATTAATTTAAATTCCTAGTATAAATTTTATAAGGCATTTTAAAATAAAACCCGCAGTTTTACTTTATTTGTTTATTAAAACACTTTATTAATAAAGTAAACAGGATAAAATTAAAATCTTAATCAAGCTTTATTACAGTAAAATAAATATATTTTAATTTCAAATCAAACATTTGAAAAATTGTAGATCAGTGATTTGCCGCAAGAGTTATGGGAAGAGATATTCAACGAAATGGACTTTCGGTCCAAAGTGAGGGTTCGGTCGGTGTGTCGGCGGTGGAGAGGTATCTGTGATAACTGGTTCACAAAAGTCGACACACTTTTCATGAAAGCCACTGATTTGAATGAGTCGAGCGATCACTTCCAGTTATATGGCTATCCACACAACCCAACCACTAGTTGTGACATTCAATTGTGTGAATTACTGGACGAAACATTCAATCGACGCATCATTCAAAAAATTATAGTCGAAATTATGGCACAATTTCCACAAATGAATCAAATATTCATTCATTTCGGCGAAGAATTTATCATTTTTGAAGACAACTATAAATATGATGAAGAGATTTGCAAATTTATTGAACGCTTAGTGATTGGGAACTGTCTATCAAATTTCCACCACTTATGCATCACATCCAACGATGTCGGGTATGATCTCAGTCTCAGTGAGGCTCATGTATTAGTGGATCAGTTCACAGACCTCCGAGTATTGCAATTGTCGTGCGAACGGCTATACATTGAGGAGAAAACATTGGATTTATTGGTCACACATTTGCCACAACTAGAAGTGCTTACTGTACTGGATATGAGATTTACTTCGTGGCCATTTAACAACAGTGGAAAAATATGGCGGCATTTGAATCCGGGTATAAAAGCTATCTATTCTTCTGGAGACCTATTGAACCCTCAATGCATACAAGTGTTGGCCGACAGACCATTGAATCGGTTACAGGAACTACGGGTCAAACACTTCAACCCAAATATTATGCCACTAATAGCCCAACACTTCCAATCGCTGAGGGAGTTATGGGTGGAGTTGTATTGGAGTGTCAGTGCCTATGAGGAGACACACCATTCATTTAATAACAATCGGCTTTTTAAAGGTATATCACGACTGAAGACTTAGCAGAGAATCGGTATGAGCAGAGGTGTTATAATTATATTAGCAAACAGTTTTTAGTAGTTTTCACACCACCCTTGAGAGCGTTTGAAAACTAATTTATAAATAAAATGTTTTGCAATCTCACTTAAGTTCCGTAAGAATCAAAGCCAGATTCGCTCGCTATTGTTGAGTACTGACCTGTTTCCGGCTAAATGTGGACAACTTCTCCCATTTGCCCGTTGGACTGTTGAGTAGTAGTTCTCTGCGTCCTACAATCGGGTGACTCAACCCTTGTATTGTTTTAAAGCATAGCAGCATTTCATGTCATTTCCATTATGGAGTGATTCTTTTTGACGCGTAATGCATTTGACACTTTGTGTTTATTATAAGAAATATCTGGTCTTGGGTCATTTGACCTACGGGACATTTGACCTACAAATGTTCAAAATTGAACTTTTACCCTCATTCAACTCAGGAACAAAAAATAAACATTTTTCAAAAAATAAACATTTTTCAAAAAATTTTCATAAAGTACGTCTCTACATATCTACGTTATTTGTGGACGAATTTATTTTTAAACGTTATTTTTGAATTCCTTACCTAACCTAAACTTACCTAAAAATGTTTTCATCCATAAATAACGTGTTTGAATTTGTAGGTCAAATGTCCCGTAGATCAAATGACCGAATACCGAAATATCTGATATGTCTGGTCCCCTAACTATACGCTACCGAAACTATGGTCGACTCGTGAACCGCTCGCTCGTATCGACCAACTAAGAGATAAACAACCGATTGGTTGCAAATCATTGTAAAAGTAAACTACATATACCGCTCGGCACCCGACAAAACGTACAATAAGCTGTGCACCGGCACCAGAAATCGTTACAATATAGAGCTTAAATTGTTTGTTAAATTACAATTACCTAATATTTTTAATACTATGTAAATAATTTATAAAACATATTATGATATACGCTATAAATATACTGATGAAATATTTCCATAAATGACACCAACAAATACCCTGAATGTCCAACACGACCGAACACGTTACGTCATATTACCCAAAGTTATCTATAGTGACCCCTAAAGGTCCCTGAGTCCCACCAAAAGTAGTTTGCCTACCATAAATGACTCCAACCTACCCTTGATGTGATCATTACCAATATATTCATTATGAAGGATGGGCGCCATGTCTATTTACTGACCCCTAAATGTCCCTGAGGTCCGACACATGGGTCAAAATATGATGAATTACCATATGGTATACACTGGTTATGTGACGATTGCAAATTTACGTATTTTCATCAAGATTACACTGTGATGCATAAAAGTCTACATGTCCCATACCCGTGATGTAGGCTTTAATAAGTGATTCTGATCAACCTCTGGTATGACCATCAAAAAATGAACACTAAATGTAGTATTTTATTCATGATTACCCATGATGCCAAAAGGTGTCACGTGACACCATGAAGTTAACGGCCATAATTAATGACTCCGTCATATACCTTGTTTGACATTCACCAAGATACATTATTAAATTAATCCTGCAAAATATTGTGCTAAATGGCATTTGAATTCATTTCTATCTAGTCTTAGAAAAGTGAATTGCTTCTTGAATGCAAGGTGCAAATGATCCTGAATCAATAATGAAGATTAATACTTCGTAATTTAATGTGAATTTATATTAACTTAGCAAAACTTAGTTAATTTTAATAGTAAGTTTAGCATGAGCTTAATTCATTGTTAAGTAAATTATTTAAATGCCATAAATAATCAGTAGTTTAGTGCAATTAATTCAGTAAATAAGATATACTGTAGTAAGTGTTGGTTGACTCTCGATGTCCACCAAAGAGATGAATGATTTGCCGCAAGAGTTATGGGAAGAGATATTCAACGAAATGGACTTTCGGTCCAAAGTGAGGGTTCGGTCGGTGTGTCGGCGGTGGAGAGGTATCTGAAAACTGGTTCACAAAAGTCGACACAATTTGCATGAGTCTCATTTAATATCCAATTTAGTGATGACTTCCAGTTATACGGCTATCCACACAACCCGACCACCAGTTGTGAAATTCATTTGTCTGAGGTAATCAACCGATCAGACAATCGACACACCATTCAGACAAAGATCACCAAAATTATGAAACAATTTCCTCAATTAAAGCGATTATTCATGAGCTTCGACGATATGTTTAGTATATTTGATGCTAATTATGATGAGATTTGCAAATTTATTGAACGCTTAGTGATTGGGAACTGTCCTTCAAATCTTCACCACTTATGCATCACATCCAACGATGTCGGGTATGATCTCAGTCTCAGTGAAGCCCATGTATTAGTGAATCAGTTCCCAGACCTCCGAGTATTGCAATTGTCGTGCGAACGGCTATTCATTTGGGAGAAAACATTTGATTTATTGATCACACATTTGGCACAACTAGAAGTGCTTATTATAGTGGATATAAGCAATTCAATATGGCCATTTAACAACAGTGGAAATGTATGGCGGCATTTGAATCCGGGTATAAAAACTATCCATACGTCTGGAGAACTATTAAACCCTCAATGCATACAAGTGTTGGCTGACAGACCACTGAATCAGTTACGGGAACTACGGGTCAAACACTTCAACACTAATATTATGCCATTAATAGCCCAACACTTCCAATGTTTGCGTGAGCTATGGGTACAGGTGTGCTGGAGTCCCGATGCACATGACTGGCCCTACAATGAGGTTTTCAAAGATATATCACGTCTGAAGACATTGGAGAAACTAAGTGTCGGTGACTGTTGCAGAGTCTCTCACGTGGATGTAGGCGCTCATGAAATCAAACTACTGGCCGATTGTCCAAAATTGAGATCCCTTTCCACAAGTTGGTTAGACGTAAAGTATGAGTCTATCGGTGCGATCGGACAGTATTTGGTGGGTCTGACGGAATTGGTTCTCGATGTCCGACACCCGCGAGGGTTTACCACCGAATTGATTGTCTCATTGATTACAATCGCAAACAAAAGACCCAATCTATGGATCAAATGTAAGGTCAACAGTAGTATTGAAGCGGAGTTCCTCTCAGTAGGCCATAGGGTGCCTAAAAATATGAGATTAACATTTGATGAACCTGTGTGATCTAAATATTGCCAAATTAAAATGTATTTTGTTTAGATTTTGTCATTAGAAAGTGTTTTCATTTATCAGTTTAATATTTATCATTCAAAACAAAACGACAATCATATCAATAATCTCTTGACATCTTAGTCCTGATGATGGTCTCAATGTAGACCGAAAACGTTTTGTTGTTATCTTAAAAATTTTAACCCATTTTCACTGATAATCAATAAACTATTGAAACACAAAAGTCTTAATTTATCAGTTTAATTATAAATCTAATACAATTGTATATACAATTAGTTTCAAACTTTATATTAAAAGAATCTATAACTCAATAACTCAAATAAGTTAGATGTATACTGTACTATACTATAAATAATCTATAAATTATTTACTGTAATGTATACTAAACACAATTCAGATATCCATACTGCGCTGGGACTACATGTGATGTCAATTTACATTCACATTCGCATGAATTCACACTTTTGTGTCTGAAAACTAAATTTAGACCAAAATCTCTTTAATGGATTAAAAATCTGAAATCCTATTCAAAGGAATAACAGTAAACCAGTTGTCTATTGAAGCGAACGTAAGAATAAGTTTTTGCAAACAGAATATTCTGTAACTATTTCACAGATTTTACTTTTATAGCGAAATACAAACACCAAAATGTACTCAATGTTTGGGAAACTGCTATTTCACATACAGTTTACACTCCATATAATTTACATTCAATAAACTAAATGCTCCATTTTTAAATTATTAAAATTGCATAAAGTGCTAGTACAATTTTATTATATATTATAAAATGTAAATCATTAATTTAAATATAAATTGGTACAATTATCTTATAAAATAACAAAATTTGGATTAGACTTTACTTTAATATAACTTTAAAATACTTGTGAATTATAACAGTCATAATAAAACAGTTATAATTCAGTCATAATAATTCAGTTATTATAATATTAAACAATTGTTGCATTATTTTAGAAAACATATCGAATTACATTGGTACATTTAGCAAAATATACAGGATCGTATTAGAACTTTACGCCAAACAAATGTACGCCATTAGCTGTCTGTTCAGGGTCACTTCCGAGTGAAACCAGTTGCAAATCCAAGCTACCAGCCCGCATGCACCCGTAACTGTAGCTGTGATCGCGAAACAGGTAGCATGGTGAATTAAATAGCCGGCGATCAGCACGTAGCCGCCCGTCAACGCCAGGGTCACGCCCACGCCCACCAGTAGGGCAATGCCACCGGTTATAATCAGGATCTCTTTCCAACTCACGGCACTCTTGGTGGCGCCTATAATCGCGTCAATAGTCTCCCTCAAGTGTCGTCGATAATTATCCACCAAAATTGGGTCCACTCCTTGGGTGTCCCCATAAAACTGAGCCAGACACTCATTGCGGAGCTCTATGGCGCGTAGGCGTACACTCTTGAACTGTCACACGTTGAACGCGGATAACTTTTTGCCCTCAACATACTCCTTTAAGCCATTTATGAAATTGTCCAGTTGCTTGTTGTGGGCCGTACTCACCCGCTCAATGGCACCTGGATCATTGGTGGCCACGTCGATCGCCTCGTCCATCTGGCGCTCCAGTTCAGAGGCGCACTCAAACACCGACTCCTTATCGTCGATGCCCTCGGTCTCGTTGGCGAACCATTTGAGCTTGAGCTTTTTTATGTTAATGGCCGCCGATCTTATTGTCTGCCGCTTTAGATAATCGATCGCCTGGTGCCCGGCGGCCTTGATACTATTTTCGTAGTTTACGAGCTCCTTAAAAAATGAGCTCATTGCACTGTCCGAGATCAGGTTAACCTTTTCGGAATCGGACACCATGTTTGCCTAATATTATTATGCATTACTTTTAATAATTTATTTTATGTAAAACACAATTTCATTGACTCGTGTAATAGTCTACGAAATGTTTGTATTGTTTATTGCTTATATTTTGAGTACAAATTAGATTTTAAATTATATAATACATATGATACAAACATCTCATAGACTACAATACAATTTAGTGAAATTGTAGTCATTAAACAGTACATTGTTGAAGTAATTTATATATCATACAGATTATGTAAATTACATGATGTAATATGTAAATCATAATTCATAATCTGGACTAAATACAAAAGTTGCTTACCTTAAATAAATATATATCTCACGTAAAAATAAATGATATGACGTTTGGTAAATGATATCGCAAATTGTAATTTTCAATTAATTTATTAAATTAAGCCAATATGTTTTACTATTAAAAATATATTAAATATTTTCTATCGACTGAAAAATCACTGCATATTAATGAACGAACAACTAATGGATAAAACTTAGAGACAATTATATGTTTATTTCAATGAAAAGGAAAAGTAGTATCAAATAAAAAATACAAATTTGAAACTGTATACTTATTTCATGTATGTTTGACATTTACAAAAATGGTATTTCAACTTTGCTTTAATATGGCCGTGTATAGTATTGTATAGTATAGTATTGTCTTAGTAATGTATGAATGATATTCACTATTTTTGTAAATTCCTAACAGATATTATGAATTTGTTTGTTAATTTCAGATATAATAGCAATAATTGCGTAACAAAGTTGACATCAATCCAATATAAGGCATTTTTAAACGTTTATATGTAAATATTTTATTATAACATAGTTTATAAGTATATTTAAAGAATCATCGTTATAAAGTAAATGGTAATATTTGAAAATATAATTTTATTTTCATCGTGTTAATAATTTCAAAGGCTATATCGGAAGATGACCGACTATGGCCAGAATTTATTGAAATTTTAAACTTAAACTAACCTTTCCATATAATATTGATATATCCTGGAATTTAATTTTAAAATATGAGAATACAAATCACTCTAGGTCATTAATCGTTATAGTTAGAAAAATAATTTTTAGATATTTCAATATTATATGAAAAGATTAGTTTAAGTTTAAAATTTCAATAAATTCTGGCCATAGTCGATCATCTTCCGACATAGCCTTTATATTTTATTATTATAAAATCTACTGTATAAACAGCACATAAATATAAGCAGTGTAAATTTTAACATTTTTAAACGCAATTATTTAAAATAGGTGTTTATGACTATTGTAGTTTAAAATTATTTCTAAATTATTATTATATTATATTACTCAAATATTTGTTAAAACCCTACCAAGTTTTTATTGCATGTTAAAAATTGTGTCACAAAACAGGTGTTAAAAAATTCTGCAAATTTTTTTACATTAAATTTTGTGCAGAATTTATTCGTTCGCATGTAATGCCGCCATAAATAGGATTCACTTTATTTTTTATTAATACATAATATTTTGCTTTTGGCTACACTTTTAGTGTTAACACAGTTTGAACAGCATTTTCAAAATTACGGACAGAAATGCATTTTATTTAATATCCTATGAATAATAAATAAATTCATGATTTATTCGCTGAAAATAAAATGTTTTCCCAGAATATTCTGTAAATCTTTTATAATATGCAAAATCATTTTAACAAACATGTACTTATATTAGAATTAGAGATTATACCTAGCTAACTAATACATATCGGGTATATTAAAACATTTACATTTACTTGTATTAAATTAATACTATTAATACAGTAATTCATTTTTAAAATGTGCATGCATGCAATAACAAAAATTATTATATTAATACATAAATTATATTCTATAATAAAATCCCTTTTATATTATTTTATTTTTGACCCAGATATAATTATTTATTAAACACTATTTTACAACTGGCACTCAACGGACTGGGGCTTAAACGCCAGTTCCCTCCGTAAATACATGAATGCTTTTTATGTAAGCAATTATTTATAGGAATTTATTACATATAAAGTCATTCATCAAAAAACATATTAAAACAGTAAATCATATAATTTTTTGCAGTCGACGGCATACTTCATAATAGCCGTCCGTCTATCTGTCTGTCCCTATAGTGTACTCCCGGCCTACAGTTAATACTAAAATCAATACACAATCTGACATTGACTGAATTGTACACTGTATATATATCTATCATTAAATAAATTACCAAGCTATATAATCATTATATAAATCGCGTTTTAATACATCAAATCCTACACACGACTAATGCCCTATACTTTGCGCTAAATATGTAATCAATGGATAAATAGGGTATTAAAACAAAAAACTTTTATTTTTCATTTCGCTGTCAGTTAATCCCAGTCCTCCCATTCCGGTGGGAGTGTGAAAGCCCCACACAGACACTACCGGTGCCCCAAAAATAAAATTGATGCCATTATTTCACATTAAATATAACTTTTTTATGTGTCGTCTAATGAGCGCTAAAATGTCTCTAAAGAATGGATTATTTATAAAAAAAAAATATATTTTTGGAGACATTTATTATTATAGTGTGAGTTTGATATGTCGTAATAAATATGATATTAAGTTAATTATGCGAACACAATATATAACAAAAAACTTTTTAAAATTCTCCCCACATATAGACACAGAGGGGAAAGGCATGTATTTTTTNCACGATAATTGAACAGTAAATGAATTGTTTTACGAATGTATTTATAAAACAAAAACTTTTCAATCGATAGATGTATTTAAAAATAGCATCTTTTTCGACGTCTTTAAACACATCTCCCGATAGTAATCGTCGGAAAGGGAGACAAATACACATCAAAGAGGGAGAGGATGTGTCTCTTTAGCATATAATAGGCTATATTGGAGACAACCATTTGATTTATACTACATGTGCCTGACATCAGCCCTGAAAAAAATATTATTTAACAAACATATAATAATAATCGACACAAAAATCTATAATTAAAATACTTATTCATTAATCGCTTCTCTCTCTCTCTCTCTCTCTCTCTCTGATGTCAAACAGATTTAAAATGATAGCCAAAGATATCGTTAATTATGACTAGAATTTGATGTGTTTTTTGTTGCTTAAAACGCTAACTATTTTTCATCGCAACCCGTATTATAAGCGTTTATAATTCAATAGAAAAAATATAAATACAAAAATCAAAAACAAAAGTTAAATTCTCTCTATAATAATATTATTTTTAGAAAATTATTAATGACTTACGCGATGAACAGCTAACGAATAGCAAGCAAAAAAGTTTTGAAAATTTTAATTTAACATTTAATAATGACGTTAATATCGAAAAATTATTTAAATTAATATATAAAAGGGAAATATTCTGTATATTCTGTGAATTATATGTACTTTTATGTTCAGTCATTATATAAATCGTTGACTTTTTGGATGTCAGAAAAAATTAAGGAAAACTTTTGGCGTCTAATAAATATTGAAATATATTTTTTATGACAATAGGATTCCCCTGATGTTTGCGAAAATGGGGGGTAAGGGGGAGAGGGTCTCCACATGTGTGAGAAAATTGATTTCTAATGCAATGAGAGTTTTATAAAAATTAATAATATTATCTCAATTACAATGGGAAACATTATTTGCAACTTTAGGTATGACTTAAAACTGAATTTATTATTTGAGACTCAATTCCCGAAACTAAATTGTTTCTGAATATATTTTAGGAAATATTTTATCATATAATAAGTTGTTGCTAACAATAATTGGGCCAAAATTAAAGGGTTGTTGTTAGTTATGATAATACACATCTATAAAACTAGTTATCGGGGTGAAGTTATATGGGGGTCAAAACCTAAACTGATTGTTAAATTAATGCCGACTTTATATAATATATTAGGTATAAAACATATTAATGTTTTTTACTTTTTCATTCACCCATTGAATTATGTGTTCATTTATATCATTAATAAACACAGAGGAGAGTGTGTTTGATGTATAATTTAATGGCTATTATTGGCAGAGAGAGAGAGAGAGAGAGAGAGAGAGAGAGAATTCATTAAAGAGTTATTGGTATTTGCAAAATGTGTAGTAATTTTTGCGATAATATTCTTGCGTATAATATATTAATATAATAACATTTGGTAACTAAAAGGTAGTAATAAATGTTTGCACACTATTTATAAGGTTCAGAAAACTACTATACCTTTCCCCATACGTACACTTATAATGCAATCATTTTTTGATGAGAAAAATATGTTAATGACTGACAAAAAAAATCAAAAATATATTAAACAAGTGATAGGGAGAGAGAGAGAGAGAGAGCGAGAGAGAGAGAGAGAGCGAGAGAGAATTCGCTAATTACTTATTCATAAAATTAATATCTAAAAACACAGCTAATAATAATATACAAACAATTTATTATAAAAAAAGTCCCGACTACAGTCCGTGTACATCATATTTAGTTTACCAACAGAGGTATATAGCCTATTATATGCTAAAGAGACACATCCTCTCCCTCTTTGATGTGTATTTGTCTCCCTTTCCGACGATTACTATCGGGAGATGTGTTTAAAGACGTCGAAAAAAAATCAAATGGTTGTCTCCAATATAGCCTATTATATGCTAAAGAGACACATCCTCTCCCTCTTTGATGTGTATTTGTCTCCCTTTCCGACGATTACTATCGGGAGATGTGTTTAAAGACGTCGAAAAATATGCTATTTTTAAATACATCTATCGATTGAAAAGTTTTTGTTTTATAAATACATTCGTAAAACAATTCATTTACTGTTCAATTATCGTGTAATATATTTATAAATGTATGAAAGAATTCATTTGTACTCTCGAGTGACACAAAGAATGTATTTTTGAGATAATGTTTTTGTACAATATTTTTGTGATATAAGTAGTAATGCCACTGACTTTCATACCATCGACTCTATGGTTGAGAAATATATTTGAGAAATATATTTGAGATATATTTGCACTGAATTAGCATTTAATCAAATATAAGATTATTTTGAAAATTACTTTTTCTATTTCAACATAAGTTTTATAATTTTCATAAATATTAGGAAATGTTTGCTTAAAACTATGTTAACATTAATTTATATTTATATGAATTATACAAATACTGTACAGTGAAATTGATTGTTAATCAAAAAATGTGAATATAATTGATATGTAATTTTGAATACCATTGAAATAATCATAAAATTTTCTATCGAAAAACTACACAAAATATATATCTTTATAACTTTTATAAAATTTAAATTAATATATTTTTTCAAGGGATAAAAGTTATCATTAATTTTCAATTGAATGCAAACTTTTTTCTTATACTTTGCGAACATAACTATAATTGAAAAGATTTTCTTTAATATTTAAAAAATATAATTTTCATATCTATTATACATAAAGTTTATATTATAAACTAAACATTAGTGGGAAACACATAAATTAACATAAATTGCTATCCTATGTATACACTATTCAGTGAATAATGTACTTATTTTCGCAGACAATAAGTCGTATAATAATAATAATAATAATATAATACAAAATATATTCACTTTAAAACACGAGTTTCCATAATAACTTAATATAAACTTTGCAAAAAATATTATTTAATATATAATACAATAATAATATGCATTCATTCATTAACATTGCACATAAGTGTGTATAATATAAAAGTATATGGAGAAAAATATTGTGAAATTTTCTTAAGAAAATATTTTGTTTTTTACAAATTGCGAGAAAAAATAAATAAAGGTTTGTCTTAAAAAGTAAATTAAATTAAATTGCAATAGTACCGAGATGTGCACAAATATTATTTTTTAAATTAAATATTTTATTTTATTTTTCATTATCTCTGTCGCAAAGGAAAAATGTTTCAAATAGTGTATTGGAGTTCATTATCACACATACCGTATCATAGTATGTGTCTTATAGTAAGGCACTGGTAGTCTAAACAGACGTTTTTAGACTTTTGACAGGAAAGATGGTTGTGCAAACTGCCTTTCCTCCTATTATTATCATTAAGTAATTGTGCTTTAATTGAATGCCATATNCATCAGGGGAATCCTATTGTCATAAAAAATATATTTCAATATTTATTAGACGCCAAAAGTTTTCCTTAATTTTTTCTGACATCCAAAAAGTCAACGATTTATATAATGACTGAACATAAAAGTACATATAATTCACAGAATATACAGAATATTTCCCTTTTATATATTAATTTAAATAATTTTTCGATATTAACGTCATTATTAAATGTTAAATGAAAATTTTCAAAACTTTTTTGCTTGCTATTCGTTAGCTGTTCATCGCGTAAGTCATTAATAATTTTCTAAAAATAATATTATTATAGAGAGAATTTAATTTTTGTTTTTGATTTTTGTATTTATATTTTTTCTATTGAATTATAAACGCTTATAATACGGGTTGCGATGAAAAATAGTTAGCGTATTAAGCAACAAAAAACACATCAAATTCTAGTCATAATTAACGATATCTTTGGCTATCATTTTAAATCTGTTTGACATCAGCGAGAGAGAGAGAGAGAGAGAGAGAGAACGAGACAGCAAGCGATTGGAGTGAGAGGGAGTCAAGGATACTGGTAATAAATTTGATCACTATTTATATAAGTTCATTTATTTAAACAAACGATATGTTTGGCGGAAGTGTCACAACACTTGTCTGTCTCTCCCTTTTTCTGACCACTTATTTCTCGTGCAATATATAAGAGATTTACTCATAATTACTGTATCCATGAGTGAGAGAGAGAGAGAGAGAGAGAGAGAGAGACTATGGGCGCAGTCATTAAATTAGTTGATGTGATGACGCTTTTTGCTCCTAAACTGTAGTTTATTTTCTGATGGAAAGGGAGAGACATAGCATACAATACATACACTCAATATATAGCATAATACTCGTCAGTACTCTACCCTGGAGTTCATTGGTATTAACCAAGTACATACTCTTTACACACATTTATTGCCAAATACTTAGCGATTACATATGCATTGTGTATATACTGTATATACCACTGATTAAGCACTCGATTCTTGGCAAACTTAATTTTAATTTAATTTTAGTTATTCACTTAATATGTATGATTATCTTATTCTGTGTGTTTTTTCATGTCAAATACAATAACATAATACACCGAATGTGTGTTATTTAATAACTTGAATCACAGACAACACGTAATGTAATTCCAGTGTCTGTGAATTTATATACAGTACACAGTAAATATACAGTATATTTTCATTTGTATTAAAATGCAATACAAAAGCGATTGTTTGTCTGATATATTACCGAAAATGCTATAAAATTGCAAATCGTTTCGCTAATAATGTCATTGAATTTATACACATCTCCAGAATAATAGCAAATATCTATTGAATATCCACTAATTTCTATTGACATTGAATTTAGTATTATTTTCTTGTATAGACTCCGAGCCCATAGTACTGTACTGTAGACTGTGTCGTATATATAGACAGAGATGTCTTTCCTTACCAATACTAAGCTATTATTATTTAATATAAGACTCCTTTTTTGCTGTAATCGTTGACAACAAAAGATAAGAGAAATATTTTCTAATATAAAACTCTTTTTTATTATGTTTTTGTCTCACAATCCCTGTACACAACTGTTGATAACCCAGACATTAAGGGCACAGACACTCCAACTCCCATTGTATTCAATACATTGCATGACATTTAATGTACACAATATTCTTGTGACTTATCTCTAGTATTGTTAGTATTTATTTGAAAATTATTATTCACTTTGTTTTGATTTACATAAAATATTTTTTATATACAAATTATCATAAATTTTAATTTAATTAAATATTTTGACTAATACTAGTAATAGAAATTACAATAAAAATTTTTATTATTCACATAACTTTACAATATTTTAATTACATATAAATACATTCACAAAATATATTATACTTAACTTGAGCATTAAACTAAAAAAGCATTACACATATGGGTATTAATGGCTGTACACATGTATGTATATTTAAGTAATAATATAATCGGGAATAAAACTGTAGGATTCAAGGCTTTGCCTCCCGGGGCGCTCATACGTGGCCATCAGAATCGCCAGAATAATACTCTCGTAATAATAATATTCTTTATATATATTCATAATCTGTGTTCAAAGTTATTTTTGCTCATACTTTCGCCATAATACAAGTTTTTGTCAACATTTTCTCGTAACCATTATATATTACATTTGGATAATCATTATTGATTGAGATTTTATGCGTCAAAATTAGTGAACATTTTTGTGCTAATCATTAATTTCTGTTTCATTGGATTAACTTTATTTTTCTTATTATATAGAGATTTTTGAAAACTTTTTTGGTTGTTCATTTTTTTGTGTCACAATTCCTACGCTATTTTAAACATAATATTTATGATTCACTAAATAGTATTATTTTAGTTGAAAATATTTTAGTTTTTGTTTAATTTCTGTGTCATTCCCTCTCACTTGATGTAAGACTTAATTTCAATGCTCTCTCTCTCTCTCTCTCTCTCGCATACACTATTAAATAACTTTTTGACGATCCGATGAAAAATTGTGTGAAAATAAAAATAAGAGACACACAAAAACTTTTTTGTTTTGCAAAATATAACAAAATTTCTGTATATTTTCATGTGTTTGTGAACACAATTTATACGCAGATTTATAATTCATAGTATGCATCGCCAGTCTCTCTCTCTCTCTCTCTCTCTCTCTCTCATCCAAACATAACTTATGATTTAATTATTAATTCATTCAAAAGAAAAGTGATTATTCATTGACGGCATAAAGAATAAAATATTTCTGAAAATAAATTTATTTCAAGTTTTTATTTTTCTGTGATTTTATATTTTGAATACTTGTTTGTGTGCCGAGAGAGAGAGAGAGAGAGAGAGAGAGAGACTGGCGATGCATACTATGAATTATAAATCTGCGTATAAATTGTGTTCACAAACACATGAAAATATACAGAAATTTTGTTATAAATTCCTTTGATATGATATGAATATATTTTGCAAAACAAAAAAGTTTTTGTGTGTCTCTTATTTTTATTTTCACACAATTTTTCATCGGATCGTCAAAAAGTTATTTAATAGTGTATGCGAGAGAGAGAGAGAGAGAGAGAGAGGGAGAGAGAGGGAGGGAGAGAGAGAGAGAATTTAATTTTGAATATGAAATATTATTTCAAAAAATTATGTATTTTTATTTTCGTTGACTTTTATCATTATTTTCATATAATTCATTGTAAAATAATTTATCTCTTGCTTTACTGTCGAAACACAACATCTTTATCGTCACTCAAAAAATAATATGAAATAAAAAGCACTAATAATAAGAATATAAGAGATAATCAGAGAAAAAAAGAGCAAAAATAGTATATAGTTTTAAAAAGTATAGCTAATTATGATAACTCCATATAATTTCCTTTATTATTGTTTTACTTCACAAAACCTATTACACAACTCGTCTCTCTCTATAATACAGTGTCTATTGTCTGAACACATACTGTATATCAGTCATCAGCTAACAGTCTATTCATGTAATTATAATTATTTTACAATGAATTATATGAAAATAATGATAAAAGTCAACGAAAATAAAAATACATAATTTTTTGAAATAATATTTCATATTCAAAATTAAATTCTCTCTCTCTCTCTCTCTCTCTCTCTCGTTATCTCTACTCTCAACACAAAAAATAATAATAAGATTAGAAAAATGTATTTCTCGTTTAAGTTATGCACGAATTCATTGACTATTTTCTCGGTCTTATTATTATTATTACAGTATTTTTCATTTAAACGAAATATTATTTTTTCATATATTTACTAAACATATAGGAGTAGCCCTTACAGCGGCATATAATATCCTAATAATAATATTGTAATAGTAATCATATGTATATTAAATGTTTTGTAAACCTTTCCGGCTGTACACTATTTGCATATAATATCGTTTATAGTATACAATACACACCGATTATGACTTCCCATTTAACTCATTATTAAGAAAAATAAAACTTTTTGATTGTGTAATCAAATATATTTATTTAATATGGTACTTATAAAAAGGGTTTACTATACGCATAATTATACAGTATTTTATTGTGCAATCGGGTATGAGCCAGAATAAATTTGTAACAATATTTGTTTTAATATACGTGACCCCTCCCTGGGTGATATTCGGTATAACTGATATGTTTGCGTAATAAAAGTCAAATAAATACAATTTTTTTTGTAAAAACCTTTTATTTGTATACAAGTCCACGCATTTGTGACAATAGTTATCGACACAATAATTATTTCTCAGACATGTATCCAAAATAATGTATAAATTATTTTTTATTGTATGCACACAATGCCTATGACTTTGTATTAATTGTTATGTTATATGTTTTTCTTTATGGAGAAGTTCATTATAAACAATATGTGGTACTAAACCTACGTTTGACTGTAATTTTCTGTGTATTTCACAATCACATGCTACACATTTGATTACCAGTCCCTTATATGACATACCAGTGCTCTCTTAGACAGAACAGAATCCCTATGACAGACAATAATTGTTTGTTTCAATTTCTTTTAGCTCTCTCTCTCTCTCTCTCTCTCTCTCTCTCTCTCTCCAACAAAATAACAAAAAACTATTATATCTATTGTCACAGAATATAAAGAATAACAAAAAAGTAAAAACTAAAATATAAGACAATAATTACATGAATAGACTGTTAGCTGATGACTGATATACAGTAGTACTTATAAAAAGGGTTTACTATACGCATAATTATACAGTATTTTATTGTGCAATCGGGTATGAGCCAGAATAAATTTGTAACAATATTTGTTTTAATATACGTGACCCCTCCCTGGGTGATATTCTGTATAATCTGATATGTTTGCGTAATAAAAGTCAAATAAATACAATTTTTTTTGTAAAAACTTTTTATTTGTATACAAGTCCACGCATTTGTGACAATAGTTATCGACACAATCATTATTTCTCAGACATGTATCCAAAATAATGTATAAATTATTTTTATTGTATGCACACAATGCCTATGACTTTGTATTAATTGTTATGTTATATGTCTTTCTTTATGGAGAAGTTCATTATAAACAATATATGGTACTAAACCTACGTTTGACTGTAATTTTCTGTGTATTTCACAATCACATGCTACACATTTGATTACCAGTCCCTTATATGACATACCAGTGCTCTCATAGACAGAACAGAATCCCTATGACAGACAATAATTGTTTGTTTCAATTTCTTTTAGCTCTCTCTCTCTCTCTCTTTCTCTCTCTCTCTCTTTCCAACAAAATAACAAAAAACTATTATATCTATTGTCACAGAATATAAAGAATAACAAAAAAGTAAAAACTAAAATATAAGACAATAATTACATGAATAGACTGTTAGCTGATGACTGATATACAGTATGTGTTCAGACAATAGACACTGTATTATAGAGACAGCAAAAAATGATTACAATTATTGGGTTAATAAAACATTGAGAATAAGATTGTGTATTTGCAAAACACAACTACTGGTGCCCCCGACTAATCATAGAAAGCCGGCACCGGTTATGTCTGTATATGAATACCTGCGCTGTCAACCCATCCCCCCTTCACCCCTATATGTCTCAGGTAATCACGTATTTGCCATCAAATATATGATGTAATCTCCGCGACAATCAAATCGACGACAAGTTTTTACCCCAAAAAATCATTTTCTTTCTTTCAGTTTTTACTTTCAGTTAATTTATCGCAAAAAGTGATGTAATTTTGAGTACTTGAAAGGCAAACGCATTAATATACTCTTACTTTTTTTCTTCACTATTGTATAACTTTTATAATAATTGCCAAAGTTATATGAATTTTTGTTTTTAAATTATATTTCCATTAATATAATTGTGAAACATATACGTGGCTATCAATAGCTCTCTCTCTCTCTCTCTCTCTCTCTCTCTCTCTCTCGGATTCCTATTATTACTTTTAAACTTAAAGAGCATTAAATGAAATAAAACTCTTGAGATGACAGTCCAATGATTAGCACATATATGAAGTCAATTACACGTCGACCGAAACAAACGATATGTTTGGCGGAAGTGTCACAACACTTGTCTGTCTCTCCCTTTTTCTGACCACTTATTTCTCGTGCAATATATAAGAGATTTACTCATAATTACTGTATCCATGAGTGAGTGAGTGAGTGAGTGAGTGAGTGAGAGAGTGAGAGAGAGAGAGAGAGAGAGAGAGAGAGAGAGCAGACATCAGATGTAGCTTTAAATATAAAATATATTTCATTTTCTCAATAAATTTGCTGTAATTGTGTGTAACATACGATACCACATATCAGTAAAATTGAATGTCTTATATATGGCTTATGATTATTACCTAAATATGTGAGGTGTATATCAAACACTGCACACTCATAGAGAGCACACAAAAGCCATTATATGATTATCTATCGTCTCTTCTCCACTAATGTGTTGTGCAATGAAATCAAGTTTTCAATACAATGTATATAATATGCCACACAATAGGCATTTCATTATTATATTATGATTACTTGATTGATTATCAAACATGAACATTTTATTTAACTCTATTTCTCTGTCCATTATTCTCGCATTTTATAATACTTTACACTTAATTACATATAAATTTCATTAAAGTATTACTTCTCTGTCGCTCACAATCCCTACATATCTTTGATTTGATTTTTCTCTCTCACTTTGAGTTGAGTTTTCTTAACGTAATAATAAGAAAATTGCAATTAATTTCTTATCATAACTGAGTGGAGAAATAGACATTTCAAGTATAAGTTCATGAAAAACACATTTTTCTAATATTTCTTTCCATTCTCTTCCCTATTCTCTAATAACAAAATAAAAAACATTTTCTTTCAATCAAAATGAGTTTAGTCTCTCTCTCTCTCTCTCTCTCTCTCTCTCCTCATGATGTCATGCCATGTAATTTGATTTTCCGATTGAATATTATTTCTATTTGTGTATAAAAAAGAAATATATTTTATTTGAATAAGTGTTTTGTTGTGTTATATTTGGTACACATTTGCGAAACACTTCATACATTTATTTCCAAACATAGTTTCGCTATTATAATGTTATTATTTATTAATTATTGTTTTATATATTTAATATTCAAACAATTATTGCTTATATTGTACTATACTATACTCGACATAACTGTCCAAATATACATACATCCCTTTAATACAATACAGTACATGAATAATACAAAAATTATTGATTCAATATTAAAATATTTATCCCTTAAATGCTAATTAAATTTCACATATCATACACATAATTTTAATTGCAATTAAACGCAATAAGGGTATAGCCCATGGTGGGGTTAGGTGCACATGTTAGGTAGGTGCCACGAAGTTCATACATATGGCATTTACAAAAAACAAATGCCCAAATAGGAAGTAAATAAAAAGCCTTTTTTATTATATTTCAATTACATATAAAACCCCATCTCATAGACAACACATACAAAACACAAATCCATTTATAAAATAATTAGTTTTTTTCGCTGTCTCTCGCATATTGTGTTTGCTTTTTATATATGTTTGAGATTTTTTTGATCGTTATATGTGTTGTGTGTTTGTGTTTCGCAGCTATTGTTCAAAAATGTCAGACAATATATACATCTGAAGTATGTGTGTATATCAAGTGTAATCAGTTTTTTCGGGGTAATATTATTTCTCATCAAATGTTTTATCGACTTATCATTAATTTATATATTTTTTTTGTAATCTATTTATTAATATAAATCATTTTATTCCGGAGTCTCTCTCTCTCTCTCTCTGTCTGTCTCTCTCTGTCTCTCTCTCTCTCTCTCTCTCTCTAAGAGTTTTTTAGATAACAAATCATTATTTTCGTGAATCACTTAATCTATCACTTGCTTTGAATGGGAAAAGAGTTTTTCAATGTAACCGAAAAAATTAAGTTTTTTAAAACCTATTCTTATGTTAAAATATTTTGATATAAAAACAGTGTTTGAATTTAAAATTCATACATTGATTGAGCAGTGAATGAATGTCTTTCAGAAAAACATTACTTTTTTATAATAATAAATAACATATAAAAAGAGATTTATTGTTCAAGACCATTATTGTTTTTAAATAGTGTTAACTGTCAGTGCCTTTTATAAAAATACTCTAATAATGGGACGGGTATGTGATTTGTGTACAAAATAAATTAAAGGGAAATTTTTCCAACAGATATTTCATATAATGACTAAAACTTGAAATTAAAGTGAATTATATAAAACAGAAGGAAAATAAATACACGGAAAATATACTGTAATTATATTCATCACATTTTATCTACTCACTGATCACTCAATTGGTCACCATGGTGACAAATCGATTAAAATGTGATAGCTAAGTGTATGCTATTGATACACCTGTATATAATATTCTTACGTTATAATTCAATATACCGTTTAATAATACAATATAAAGTAATTATTATTATTATTATTTTCCATATACTTGAATATAGTTACTGTACTTGACTTTGTTTGCTCTCTCTCTCTCTCTCTCACCCTCTCTCTCACCCTCTCTCTCTCTCTCTCTCTCCATGTTTTGAGTTCATCCCAAAAATTAATGTCAATTTTTACAATATAGGGAAAAATCTATAATAAATTTGATTATAACCACTAATGAATTTTATTGTTTATTATGCAATCATGCATTAGTGAAAACATTTACATGCATTTTAATTTTGTTATTCTTTTGATATTTAATTAAATATTTATTATTATCTCATAATTATTTGCGAGAGTATGTGCCCTAAAAATAATGTATAAATATTTGTATTGATTTTCAAAAATGCAATTATCATATGATATATACGACTAGAAAGAAGTATATATTTAATTGATTTGAAATCAAATATTAAAACATTGGAAAAATAAATAATATCTTATATATTCATAAGACATTTATTTAAAAAAGTTTTTATTTTTGTTTAAACAAATTATATTTACTTTTTTAATACTTATAAATAACTTATACAGCATAGATTACAAATATTTAAATTTAAAACATAATACGTGATTAAAAATCTTAAACGAAAGTACTTATCAAAAAATAAATTTAATACTTATAATATAAATTTTATATTTAAAATGACAATTAATATAATTATAATTTGTATACACTTTTCTCTCATTAAAACAAATTGCAGAAAATTATTTATAATTTTTTACAAATGATATTCTTGTAATTAATATATTTGTTTTACATTTTTTAAAAATCATTGACAACTCATGGAAGGACTAAAAACACTAATTATAAAAACTTTTTAAAATACTTTGCTTACAAAAAAATACTATTATTTGACAGTATATGCGAGTGTGAGAGAAAAAAATAATAAATAATTTTTTATTTTTATGTGTTCACCAAAAAATAATAATAATGATTGACTAATAAGAGTGGGAAATGGATATAAATCTATGGGAACTCTATTTATACACGACGTTAAGCGACACATAAAATTAACTAGCAAAAAATATTATATTCTTATTATTAGTGCTTTTTATTTCATATTATTTTTTGAGTGACGATAAAGATGTTGTGTTTCGACAGTAAAGCAAGAGATAAATTATTTTACAATGAATTATATGAAAATAATGATAAAACTCAACGAAAATAAAAATATATAATTTTTTGAAATAATATTTCATATTTAAAATTAAATTCTCTCTCTCTCTCTCTCTATCGCATACACTATTAAATAACTTTTTTGACGATCCGATGAAAAATTGTGTGAAAATAAAAATAAGAGACACACAAAAACTTTTTTGTTTTGCAAAATATATTCATATCATATCAAAGGAATTTATAACAAAATTTCTATATATTTTTATGTGTTTGTGAACACAATTTATACACAGATTTATAATTCATAGTATGCATCGCCAGTCTCTCTCTCTCTCTCTCTCTCTCTCTCTCTCGGCACACAAACAAGTATTCAAAATATAAAATCACAGAAAAATAAAAACTTGAAATAAATTTATTTTCAGAAATATTTTTATTCTTTATGCCGTCAATG
>CAJPVJ010000447.1:0-25107 GCA_905397405.1 Oppiella nova
AATTAAATTTAATGACTCGAAACTCATTGCAGTCCACGAAATGTATTTTCACGGCTCGGACTCTCACTAAACTGATAGGCCGTCGACTGAATGCAATGGTCTGTAGGGAACGGCAGATATCCTGCGATCGGTCCGCCAGTTTCACCCAATCGTTGTTCTCTTTAGCCTCAACCACATAGCTGTAGGCCCTCTCATCCCTGTCCCACAGCTGGAACTGAAACGAGTCAATCATCACCGGCTGATCCAATGCCACGATTATTGGTCTGTTTGATGAGATCGCGCGCGAGTAGTACTTGTCGTCCTGAGCAACGGCACCGACACCGGTAGCGCTCGTGTCGTGGTATACCCGCTGTTGGACACAATTCCTGATCCAATGGGGGTTGGCTAACAGGCCATCGATCCGTTCCACTCCTATCTGTTCCTTATTATAATAACAGCCAAAAGACTCGATCGCATCGAAAACCGTTTTAGTCGACACATCCATCCGGAGTTGATGTGTACCACAGATGCGGAACAATTGGGCCACAATTGGGTCGAAGTATAGCTTCTGATTATTGGCTGTCGTATATTTGGTGTAGTCATAGAGAGTGTCCCAAAGTACACCTTCAGAGGAATACTGGATTTTATATGAGAAGCGATCGCCCTTTTTGTCCGACATTTTTAAGTCGATGTGATTTATATTCAATGGAAATCCAAATCTTATGACAATTGGCCACTCATACCTGAGTTACCTACTGAGTAATCTGAGAACTCTTGACCTCCTGACTAGTAGTCGAAACCATAGTGGATAAGAAGGCCTTTAGTGAAGCATAGCTTTGACTAGCGACGTCTCCAATTACAACCCATGGAATAGCGCCCTATTCTTCACCAATTCACGGCATGTATTGTCCATATTGTCTATCAATGACTTGCTTCTCATCACATCCATTAACCTCTTGTCTGACACTAAACCACTGTTTCCGACAATACTTAAGAGGTCTTCGTATCTCATGAGTGGTAAACGCACACAACGGATCAGTTCATCACTCGTATTATCATCCAATTTGTTGACATCAATGAACTTCTTTGCCAACAGAAAGAGATCCACTTCTGAAAAGCGCAATGAATTGCGAACTAATATAGTCTTCAATGTCTCGACGGATAACTCAAAGAAGTCTTCAGAGAGAAGAGAGTCTGTGACACAAATGGTGTCCAAGAAGTTGTGACAAACTGTTTGACAGTCAGACAGATGTGAGGCCATCGATGTCTCCAAGAGTTGCCACACATTGGATGTGTTGACGAATGTCTTGATTTTGGATAAAAACGGCGCTTCAAAGCCATTGAATTGATATCTTTGGATCAGACCTAAGATGTCCACAAAACCACATTAATTATCATCTCATCAGTTGATTCATGCGGTGATAAACCATAAGTACTTACCATACAGTTTGATGACATCCGTTGGATCCAATGACTGAAGATGAATGCGACCACAATATGTCAGCTTAAGAAGCAATCGGAACAGCTGTGGATCAGTCTCTTTGAGCTCAACCTCCGATTGGGTCGACTCTAACATCTGGGTCTCGAAGAGGCGGTCAAAGAAGTCCGACTGTGAGCCCAATACTAACTTATGGCACGGCATGGACTGGTCCTCCACTTTGATGACAATATCACTGAATTTGGTCGACAAATAGAGCTGCGAATAGTTCGTGATTATCATGTCCTTCATGTCCATCACCAGTGAATCCGATGTCTGGTCATCAGTGGTATTGCCAGCGAATCGGCGCTTTTTATGGCTATAAAAGTCAATGTATTTCCCGTTCAACGCAACGCTATTCAAAAGACCCAAACGTTTATCATTTGATAACATAATTACCAAATCATAATAAAAACACAAAAATAATCAACAAATGAGTTATTTTTCTCGTAACCAAACACTCAATGCATTCATTAGTCGCTTATCAGTGCTTTAGACAAACATTTGTGTTATTATTAAACGGTTTATTAGTTGTGTTTCATTGCGTGTATTGAAGTGATCGCGAAGTCTTGTAATCAAATCAAACAAATGATTAGCGAAAGTGTGTCTCAATTGGCAAACAGTTGAGACAATCACGTGATGTCTACTGTTTTTGTTGACAATCACTGCAATCGTTTGCCATTCGCTACTATAGCGACACCTATTGAGTCACTATTACTAGAGTTCAATACGAGTGCTAAAACTTTAGATTTCTATCAAAACTCCTGGGTGTTTTTAAATCACATGATTATTAGATTTTATTTTAATTTTATGTACACTTCAATCACAATTTAAATTAGTTTATATACTAAACGATAAAATGTGTGCTAAATATATAAAAATAAATTAGTATTTAGTTGTTAGCCTTGATTTGAGTACAACTTCTTGAGGTGAAGTGGGAACTAATAGGCGTCAAATCTTGAGTTATCACTGATAATGAGTTATCCATTAGAGGTTCGCATCCTATCTTTGAATTATCATTATTTAGTTATTCAGTCGATTCACTCGTTTCCTGTAATCAATCAAAAAACAATTTAATTTCAAATTACTTCACATTTAAATACAAATTAGTATTCAATACTTCAGTCACTTTCGCAGTCTCTGTGTCCGGCGTATTGACGGCTTTGTTGGCATCGATTGTCTTACGACTCGGAACTGGAGGTTTCGTCACTTCCTTCTCACCACTACTTCCCACAAACTTCTTGCTCTCCTCAAGAGTTTTACCGCTATTTTGTTGACTATTTTTGTCGCTCTCACCGATCGGCTGCCGGAACGGACTATTCGTACGGCTATTGGTATTGGAGTCGATGACAGCCAGAGTCGCACTCCGGATACAATTGGACACAATGTCCACCATTTCATCCGAAGTATAGCTCCGATTATCATCGATCTGAGCGCTAAACCTACGAAACACGTCATTCATCGCCCGTTTAATATGACTCTTAAACTCCTTGGGCTCGCGCTGGCTATCATTGGCCAGTCTTTCGGCCACTTCTGTGCGCAACTCATTCACCGTTTGTCTCAACCGTTGGTTCTCTTCAGACAAACTCTCATTTTTGGCCCGAAATCGATGGCATTCTTCCGTCAAAACAGTTAACTCGCGCTTCAGTCTCGTCTCAGACATCAATAGCCGATCAAACTCTTCAGCCTTTTGTAGACTATTATTATGAGTACCACTGCTGGCGATGGTTTGCGTTGACAACAGATCGCAAACCTTTTCGTTCAGTTTCTGCAGATTCGATGTCTTGTTCTCCAACTCCTTCTTAAGGCTATTGTTTTCGTCAACTATTCGCTGAATACTACTCAACAGAATCGCCGAATCCATGAAACCAATGCTCGACACCGACATCGGGTTCATTGGTGTCGACGCGGATGAAGACTTAATATCATTGACTTTGTCGGACAGGGAATCCATTTTATCTATAATTTTACTCAAATTCATGCGAATCTCTGTATTATTAGTTCGCGTTTCGGTCGTCAGTATCGACAGATTGGTCTCAATATTCTGTGACACAAAATATGGCGGAATTGGCGTCGAGTATGAACTGGAAGTCATTGAGTGATTGACAGGAATTTGTGTGCAATTCTGTGCCATCGAGTCTTTGCCACCGAAATCGGCCATCACTTCATTCGCTTGACTACCGCTCGATGTCAACGAACTGTTCCTCGGCTTTGGAGATGGTTTCGTGTCTTCATCTTCCGGGGCATCAGTTGTATCATCGGTTTCTACGTTCTTAACGGCGACTGACGGCTCGGATCTCATGGGAAGTATAGGCAGTCCTCCCATTCGACTCATTCGCGACAAGATATCACTCTTAGGCTTCGCTGTCTGTGTCTCGTCTTTGACGGAATCACTCAAAGAGTTGGAATGCGATCTCTTCTGGCTATCAGTGGATTCAGTGAAGGAATTCTTGCGCTCTTTTGTCTCAACCACTGGTTTGGCATCAGATCTGCTCTGGATTTTCACGACTTCAAACTCAAACCCATATCTACTGGTCTGAGCTAACGGTGCGCTTTCCAACAGCTCTCTCAACTCATCCCTCAACTTATCAGAGATTATGGCAAACCTTTTGCTACCGATTCGCATACCCTTCAGAATATCCACCCATTTGTCCACTAATTTGATTCTAAACGGCTTTTTCACTTTGCTATCAATACTGACAAACACTTTGCCTAAACCTTGGTTATCGTCAAACAGCCATCCCTTATACCGGAGCTCTATATTGTCATTCAGTTGTGTCACTACAGCACTATTCTCATTGCCAGACATCAGGTCTTGTGTTAGAATCGATGGCTCGTCCGCTGAAGACTTTCGCCACGAATTGTATTTACAAACAGTTAACTGACGCCCGAAATCGCATTTGTCTGCTTCCGTGTCAAACATGAGGGACCAGTTCTGGCGGTTGTCGTCGTAGAAAGTGCTGTAATTGTTTGGTTGGCACTGATGTCACACCACAAAAAACATCAATTAACTTAACATACAATTACCGGTAAAAATAAATTGTCAATTCACTCACAATTAGTTTAAACGTCTCGGAAATGGTGGCGACTGTGATGTGCTTTTGTTTACCAGTGTATAAAACCATTTTATAGCTACCGGTGTCGTGATTGCCCAGTAGGGCGGCCCCCAATTTACCCCGAGCACTGTATTTATCATTTTCACTGATAGAGTAAATGATAAAAAAAAGTTTACAACAATATAAATATTTATAATTAATAAGTCATTCAGTCGTTGAACCCTAGCTTTACAGTTACTGTACAACTAAGACATGTGAGATATTAGATACAGATAACTGTCCCTATATTTAGCACGTTATAGCCAATGGTTCACTAATTGATGGTATAATCAATACAAACAATTTAAAGACATTGACGGCTGAGGCGTGGATCAAAGTCATGACACTATTACCGGGGCTGGCGTTAGCGCTATCACCGCTCGGATTACTGGCAACCTCTTCGGGAGTCAAAGAGTGGTAAACAAGCGATTAATACAAATCGTCACCAAACGGATCAGTCAACACATACCGAACCTCTTGGGCTGCTTCGGTGGCGTGTATATCAGCGACTTATTGGAAGTGTCAGGGTCTAAGTGGATGTCATTGGCCTCGAACAGGTTGGCCAGTTTTGTGCTATGGATGGCAGTCATCGGTGGTTACGGTAGATATCAGTGGACAACACACGTGTCGATGAATAGACACAAGAATAGAGACATGGATTCAGTGATGAAATGGTAAACAAAAACAAATTATTAGTCAAAACAGTGACGTCTTGAGGTGATTATCACTGCAAACCTGGTCTCCGGTCTCGCGTGGAAGTCGTCATCGTCTTCGTCGTGAAGAGTGGCAAACATTGCGGCCAATGATCACTGGATTGTGGTATGGATTGAATGGTTAATCTCAAGACTTGTGTTGACACACGAGTGCAGTGTTTGTATTGACTTTCACTTCAAAACACCCAATGCTTTGACGTCAACATAGCGTCCAATCCTAACGAACCATTCAAACAGTTTGTGACACAAAACGCAAACTTTTCTCAACGAAAAACTTCGCAAAACTTTTCAAAATTCATTTTAATTTCATTTATAAGTAGTTTATAATTATATTAAGTATAGAATCGCTTCATTTTAAAACAAATTTAAATATAAAAAAGTTTATAAAATTACAAAACAAATCAAATAAATAGTTACACAAAACCTGTCACTCATTCAAACACCTCTTCAACAAACTAAAGACTAAGAATCTTAATATTCTTCTCGAGACTAGTAGTCGGTGTACAGAGATCTCTATAGATGCGGTCGATCTCATCCATGGCCAGCTGTGCGTGAAGTTGAAGAATGTCATCGACTGTCATGGGGCCCTTGTGTCTTATGTCCCTTAAGAGCCTATGAATGTCTTTCAACTGTTGAGCCACTGCCTCAATGGTATCCCTTTCCACACCCTTTAACATAAGATGCAGGAAATGGACTGAAGAACGTTTCACTTCCATCGACTCGTCAGTATTGAGCAGCGCCTCCACCGCAGACATCAGTTCCACAATATATGGCTTGAGTGCGAATCTCAGAGCCCCGCAAAACTGTCCCAAATTGGATAAACTGGATATCCGTATCGCCGGTTCCCCTGATTTGAGGCCATTTAGGAAACAACTCATGTATTGCTTGGAGTAGTGGTGACCGAAATCGCCGATAGATTTTGACAAACGCGTCAACACTTCGCCCACTTTCACCCTATCCTCCACTTTCCTATCGCTGTCAGAGAACTCCTGAATCAGCACCGGTAGCACATCATCTGTGCATAGGATGGCGAGTGTGGACAGTGTGTTCACTGCTGACAAATAGATGTATGACTCGCTGTCGTTGAGACACATCTGAGAAATAAATTGAATTAAATTTCTATCGATTTTCACAATCATTACAATCAGTCATACCTTCAACGCGTTGATCAGTTGAGACCTATTGTCGAGTAGGTGTCTGTCTTTGGCGTAAATCAATTGCTTGAGTTTAATGAGCGCGTGAGCCCTCACAGGCATCAGCGGATCATTCATCTCATTCATGGCTAACTCGAAGTCGTTGTTCAGTTTGCCATCACTTCCAGAAAGGGTCCCATTATTTGCATACAATTCAATACGATTTCTCACATCAATGGCTGTCTTTCGCATTTTCTCATCAAAATGCTGACTCTTTGACAGCACATCCAGCGTTGGAATCAATTGTTTCAATTGAATCACGTCTTGGTTCTTGAGTTTATCTCTTTCTTTCAGTAATATCTCCACGATTTGCAAACACATTATCAGTGAGTTTCGTTTCATTTCGGCGAACTCCACATCTAAATGACAATCAATATCTACACCGGTATTATCAGCAACTGATCCATCTATGGACTGTTCTGCCGCCAACCTCTCAAACAAATTGATCACAAACTTAATGGACTTTTCGGGGAAATTGCTTAAAATCGGTGCAACACTCTCGTGAATGGAGTCAATGAGAGCACAGGTAAGCAGTGATGCAGTGATTGACGGACTGAATGTCATCCTTTCAATCAATAGTAAAAACAAATCTATTTTAAATGTTTGATTCAATTTTGTCAGCAATTGTAGCACAAATTGAACGATTGAATCGATTTGTTTAATATTTAATTCCTGGCAATCATTTGTTAACTTCCAATCACATGATACTCTGAACTCAATGCCAATCACACCATCGCTGACACACACTTTAAATCTGTTAATCAGATGATAATTATTATACAAAATATTATCCAAAAGATAGACACTTTGTTTAATAGAGTTTAACATTTCAGTCAATAGATTATGAAGTAATGTCTTGTAATGAGACACCGATTCCTCGAGAACTACTCTACAGTAAAACAGATGCGAAATGATTTGTATAAACTTTTTCACATCATATCTACAGATAATTAGATTATTAATGACTTCAATGCCTTTATTCAAAGATAGGGAACTGTTTGCTTCAGACGTTAGAAACAAATCCAGTATTTTATTTATAATCAACTCTTGAGTTAACTTCTGATTCCTATTCTCTAAACTCATGAGAATTATGGCACCAATGGTGTGGTGATATTGGTTGGCACTGACCATCAGTTCCAATACTTGTCCGCCAATTATCTCATAATATTGTCTTAAGGAACAGCACAAGACAGGCATCGCAGAGACAATAGTTCCGATCGCTTGATATCTTTGGTTAAGAGTTGTCTGTCGTTCAGACGTTTGGTCGCAATCGATGACAGCATTAATAAGTGAAATGAGTCCCAAATCTCTGATTAAACACTTCGACAGACTTCTGGAGATCTCATTATTAGACCATTTGATTGCTTGACATCGAGATAACAGCAATAGATTTCGGATTACAATCGTCTGATCGAAACCCGTTAACAATGCGGACAACTCTTCGTCAATCGCTGCCATATTTTCATCTGATCCGCTGTCGTGTCTGACAGACATCAGCGACGCTATGAGTGACGCGAAACAGTCCTCCAGAAGAATGCGACCGATAATTGATTTCGTATTCAATAATTTGATCAAAATTGTGGTCAAAGAGTAGATAAACCGATAAGTAATCATCTGATGGTCTGTTAGTGTCCACGAGTTGTCGCCGACTGATAGGAACAGATGTTGGATCCGTTGGAAGTGTTGACTAATGTATGGTATTATCGTTAATGAGATTAATTTAATTACAGTTAACTTAATGGTCAGAAAGTTTTGATTAGAGATCAGCTCTTCGTCCGACAACTGGTTCAACAAAATGATGGCACGAGTCATGGTATCAATGATACGCCATCGGTGTCTTGAGCTGTCATCCAGTGTCTGATTGTCGATCAGTTCATTCATCTGCGGTTCAATCGTTTCGTAAATCTGTCGACAATTCATGTCATCTTCACATAAACGGCAAACTTTGGCCACAATCTCGTCAAATATCTTCGGATCAGTTGCCTCTTTAGTGCTCAAGAGTTTGGCGATTGTCTTGAGATCACCACAAATCTCTTGGATATTATCCATGGCTTAAAACAATCACAAAATCAATGAAAACTTTAATTCAAAACACAATCAAAACAATTGACGGCAAAAGCACATGAGTTTACGCAACCAGACCTGTGAACTGCCATTCAGTCCACAATAATATATGTGTAATTAACAGCAAAACAATTATGGCCGCCATTGGTCTGCATTTCCATTATATTCAATAGTAAAACCCCTCATTATTATAGCCCCCTTACTGTCCCCCCACTCACACAAACCTTTACAACACTTATGAATGAAAGCATATGTTACTTCACTATTAGTTACAGCGCGTGCGCACAACACTAACCCAAACAGTGTGTGATTGCCATTGCATTCAATACACACTTCCTTTTCCTGTCATTCACTTCAACCAAACACTTGTCCACCAAAATGGGTAACATTTTAACCACGGATTTACTAACTGATCCCAACTATCACCGCACGATCACCACTAACCACACTCTCGTTTGACTCGCAGGTAAACCTAAGGGACTGCGAACCGCCCGCAAACACCGCGACCATCGCCGGGAGCAGCGTTGGCACGACAAGGACTTCAAAAAAGCTCATTTGGGTATGTGTTTCACCGGTGATACCGGTGCCACCGATGACCACCTGTCGCACCACTTGATCCCTAATGTCTGGTTCCTGTCCCTCAGGCACCCGATGGAAATCTAACGCATTCGGCGGCGCCTCTCACGCCAAAGGGATAGTGTTGGAGAAGGTGGGGGTTGAGGCCAAACAGCCCAACAGTGCCATCCGGAAGTGCGTGAGAGTACAGCTGATCAAGAATGGCAAGAAGATCACCGCATTTGTTCCGCGCGACGGTTGCCTCAACTTCATCGAGGAGAACGACGAGGTATTGGTGGCCGGCTTCGGGCGTAAGGGTCACGCCGTGGGCGACATTCCCGGCGTCCGATTCAAAGTCGTGAAAGTGGCGAATGTGTCGCTTCTGGCCCTCTATAAGGAGAAGAAGGAGAGGCCCAGGAGTTAAGGGCACCGGTAGATGGTTGTGGAGGCGCCCACTCAATATGTTCATTGAATTATTATTAAAAGACTTTTCGATCGGTTTATAAATTAAATGATGTTTTTTTGAGGATTTTTGTCTGTTTTTTGATTAGTGTCTAGTTTTTTGGTAACTTTTCTGTACTTTTAATTGAATTTTATGGTTGGGATCTACTTGTGGTTATAGTGTCTCAGGTGGTGATCACAAATTGGGTGTAGAATATTCTGAATGCCGTGTGTTATAAGTGCTGTACCGGTAATAGGTTTTGGGTTACTTTTTGGTCAACTTTTTGGTTAACAATTTGTGGTTTTATTATGATTTGTGTGATTATTGTTAACAAAGGTAAGTGTTTAGGTCTTTTGAATAGTGATTTGACTTCTATACCAATCAAAAGCCTCGATTCACTGACAGTACCTCCGATGACCGGTTGTCTGTTTCGGTGGTGATGGACATGAATATCACTAATGATTTTGAAATCATCAAAATAAATGAACTAGATCATAGATTTAAAAATATATTTTTAGATAGGAGTTCCCGATTCCACTTAAGGAACTTAAAATCATTTGAATTTAAAAATTCTTGATTTATTTTTGTATATATTTATCAATCATTTTATGGTTTAGTTTATAAATTGTTTTAAATTATGATCAAAGTGTATATAAAATTTAAATAATACACAATACTAGTGATTAAGATAACAAATGGCAGCAATAGATCCCAAGACATCACTTGAGATCCGGTGTGGAAGAACCCAAATAGCACTTCAAGTCATTGATATTAGACTTAATAAGTTTGCAGCGAATGGTTGGCCTCTGAAGACGTTTGTGGGCCTCATATCGATGGCAACCGCCGAAAGAGTAGTAATAATTACCGCCTTCTCGGCCGACAATCCACAGGACATTGATTGGCGGCACTTCTTGTGGTGATGTCTGTGTCGAACGGAAGCAGATATTAGTAATCAGTGAATCAATGGTTAGAAATGTATCACTATTTATACTTCGATGGTATTCATAAGACTATCGACTTTCGGGTGATCCAGTTCTGATGGAAATGGTCTAATGAGGACATCCATTGGTATGTCGTGAATGTCGGCCACTTGTGAAGAATGAATACTTTGATTATCACTCATCTGTTGATCACTTTATGTTGAAATACTATGTAATGAGAAAAAACACATTAAAACTAAAACTCAATTCAAATCACAATTAAATAGTTGTCCGAAAAGGACAGACAGTTCTGCTAAACATGTGATGCAATGCCTGTGCAATGAAGTAGGCTTTCCCTGTGTAGGGGAATGGGAGGACAGGGATGTATGCCTTACGTAACAGTTATAACAGAATTTCTACAGAATAACCATGCTACATACAATTATTTTTAATAGCTATTAAGCACTCGTTTTACACGATTATCTCAAACAGGATTTAATGAATATTAATATCCGGATCGTTTTGTGACAAAACTTTTTTTGCCATACATTGCCAACAAGAAGTGAACACTATTTCCATCTATTTGTGGATCAATTGAATGAACAGTTTGTTTACAAAACAAAATTCAAAACTTTTTTCTCAGTTTCGCGTGAATTGAATGAAGACATGATTTGTTGCTTAAGAAGAGGTCTTCAGTCATCTAAACGACACCTGATTTCCATCGATAGGTGCCTGAAGTCGGCCACCAATCGGACACCAAATGTCTCAAGAAGTTTGTCCACAATTGACACCAATAGTAGTGACACAACTTATGAGATAATAGAGCCGTACAAGTGGTTAAATCGCAAGAGGATAATACACGAAGACATCTTAAAACCGGATTACGCGGACACAGGAGTCGTGTCCCAGCGATACGATCGGATCAAAACCAGGGATCAGTTGGTGGCGATCGCCAAGTCGTGTAAAATCGCCAAAACTATACTCACGGAAGTCGGCAATAGATTGGCTGTAATGAGACAATCACTTGAGCTGATCCGCTGTAGACTAACCACTGTTTTATGTCTTATTAGGTCGGTGTCACCGGCGAAGACATCGATGACATGGTGTTTGAGTTGTGTAACAAACATCAATCGCTTCCCCCACAGGACTACTGAACTAATGATCTCTATGTGTCTGATCCCATAGTCTGTGTCAGACCTACCGGTGCTATCCATCACCGTTGAACTACAGAGGGTTTCCCAAATGTGTGACCACTTCTGTCAATAACGTCGCCGTTCACGGCATACCCGATACCAGAGCTCTAGTCGCCGGTGATATCATTACAGTGGATGTCAGCATCTACTTCGAGGGTATGTCTTGTGTTATCATCAGTTGGTCTCTGATATCACTGAATGTCTTGATGTGTGGGAACAGGTTTTCACGGCGACTGCGCCCATACTTATATCATCGGCGAGTGCAGCGATGAGAGGACTCAACACCTGCTAAATGTGTCCCAACTCTGTCTCCTGGAAGCGATCCACGTCTGCAGAGATGGCCAGAAGTTGTCGGAAATCGGGGCCACCATCGAGAGGACAGCCAAAGAGTACGGCTTTAATGTGATCCGCGAGTTCTGCGGCCACGGAATCGGCAGTAATCTTCACGAACCGCCGCAAGTACTGCATTACAGACACGATTCCGATGAGACAATCAAAGAGAATATGTGTATAACGATAGAGCCGGTGATTACGGAGGGATCAGCCGATGTTGTCATCGATGGTAGCGATGGTTGGACCGTCTCTACAGAGGATAACAGTCGTACGGCTCAGTTCGAGCACACCCTCTGTATCACCAAAGATGGTGCGATTATTTTGACTGAAATTGATTGACAAACTAATTGTCACAACTTTTGTTAAGATGTGATTATTTGGACAATTTGTTGATTAGCTATAAATTGTTTGCTTTATTATGATGACTGAATGATAAACTCAATTATAATAAACTGAATGAATGATAAAGTTTTTGATAATTAATTAAACGCTAAATTGTAATGAATTGTCGTTACGAAGTCATTTGAAAAGCGACTCATAAATGAATGGTAAGAATTGAATGAGTGATTAATAATGGTTTATTGGATTTAAAAAGTACTCTTAAGAATACAAAAGTATCGTAAAAACAAATTAATTTCTTTAAACATGACGTGTGGGCACCAAATGTCTTAAGAGTGCAAATAAGTGAAAGACTTTGTTTGCGACACTTTAGCGGACTTCTTAGCCTTCGGCACATTACTCGTCAAAACGGATGACCAGACTCTGAATGAGCGAGTGATCCAAAGACTTACTGTTTTCACGCCATTGCTCCTCAAGAGTCGGACACCAATTCTGACGAATGAAATCAATGCACTTTGTCTTCATCTCCTGATTGCTATATCTGTCCATCACTTGCAACACGTGGAAGACATTCGCGGTATTGATTCCAAAGGACAAAAAGTTATCGCAAATATTCTTGAGATCCTCGACGAAGTACTTTACGGCGGCGTATAGAAGATCTTCAGCCATCGCTTCCAACTTATCTAAAGTCCCGAAATACAGATACTTCAGGAATTGGTCGAACACTTCGGGTTGAATGTCATCGATGGTCACATCGCTGGCGGTCTTCTCTGTCATATCGCTCACAAACATCTGTCGGAAGACATCCGAGCGGTCGCTGAGTATATCCTTCGACGCGAAGAACTCCTGTCCGCCGACAATAAGCTTACAATCGTTTAGGTCTTTGTTATTAAAGCTGTTGCGGAAACAGATCCACTTCTTGTGTTCAATTCTAGGCTTAGAGACAGTGATGTCGAAGCATATGGTGAGCGCTTTGTCCGGCAGATATCGGTCACACACTTCGGCGAGTGTCGAGTACTTCGTGAACCCATTGATAGTCTTCAACCAATGGCTGCCGATTGCATACCTGTTGTCCATCGTCTTCTCGCCCAGCCTCTGGTCATTGGAGCCCACGATATGTGCGCTGAAGAGGACGTCAATATCTGTGCCGAACTCCAATCCAATCGGACGCCGACATCGATGTCATCGGCTTTGCGATCGTAACTACGGACATAAACTCGCCACACATCGGATCCAATGGTGATCTTATCGCTCCAGAGGCTGCATGGCTTTCGAGGAAGTCGTTGACTCTGAACACCACTTTCGACCGAAAGATGAGCTCCGATGAAGACATTATTACTGGATCTGATGAACAGACACTCCGTGTGGACACACTTGATATCTGTACTCTCATCGGAAAGTTTGTGGAAATACTGTACTAAAGTTTAGTGACTACAGTGTTATATTTCATCAAAAAAAACTAGGTATTCATAAGTCAGTCATGAATGTATTTTAGTTAATTATAATTCACTAAAAATTATGTATTTGACAGATAAATGTACAGTAAAATGCTTGGTAACGTGTTTTAAATTGAAAAACACAGAACTGCTATGAGTTCAACACTAAACTCAGAATTTAACACTAAATCCCAGTTTTTTATCACAGAATCACAGTTCACTCGAAAATGTCTTGATTTTGAAGTTTAAGAACTTGTATTTTATTAGCCATTCAGTCATTACTGGCGCTAAACCTGTATATTATTCGCAAATCGCAAACATTTTCCATAAAATAAGTTCTTATAAGACGTGAACACAAAAGAGAAATACAAGTCATTTGTATTCATCTATTCCGTGAATTCACATCTCGTTCACAATGGATGATACAAACCCAACTACCAGTCCTCCGTGAAACCATATGACGGGTGAAATTGATATAAAAATTAGTTTATTAGATGAATAATATTGATGTAAAAGTTTAAATAATGTTAAAATCCAAAACTTATCTAGATTACTAACTTTTCGCATTCATCTCAGCGTTTATAAGAATATTCTGCATAAAATGACATATGATATGATACAGTATTAACATTTTTTGCGAGTACAGTGCACATTTTATCTAATTTATATTTTCAACTACCAAAATATTTGTACAGTATCTTTTGAATTTAATTTACATTTTAAAATTTATTAATAATCTTAGAGCTCATTTACTTTATAAAGTTTTATTCATTTTGCTTTATTGTATCTCTACTTTCTTTTTCTTTATTTGTAATATTATTTTCAAAGTGCATTTGATATGGAAGTTAAGTTTATCAAGTTAATCATAAAATTAGAAAATCAGTACTAATTGTACTGCATCATTCAATTGTACATAATTAGTAGCACTGATAGTACTGGTAATCATATATAGTTATACAGCACTCAATACACTACAAAACCAATGGCCAGTCACGCTAATAGGGAATTCTAACACAGAATATAAAACAGTGATTGTCATTGAATAGTGTGTTAAGTGTATAGCAGTGCTATACACAGAATTGAATGCATGCATTGTATGTGCTTATGTGTGTGTGGTGTATGGGAACTGTATGTTACCCATAGAATACAGTATAATATGGCATAACATGTATGGGCACCGACACTCTATTGTGAGCGAACCGATCGATAAATGGTAGGCTTCGCTGAATCGGTGGCCGAGTTTGTTCAGATTGAAGGGAAAGGGATGAGTCGGCGGACAGGCACAGCACTTATATAAAAAAATATATTAAACACAAAACTCTAATATAATATATAAAAATCTATGAGAAATAGTGAGTGATTTTTCTCTTATAGAGAAAATAATTATTATCTGAGTTTCAGCACTAAATATACGGAGAAATATATATATAATATATAAAACATATATATGAATAGTATATATGAGACTCACTCTCTCGTATATACATACATATAAATCGCTAACAAATGAATGGATAATAATAATAATAATGAATGAGAATTGTGTGTGGCGAAAAATAAATTTTAAAACCATTTATTGATTATTAGATTTTCTATTATTATGAATATTATGATTGTTGTTATTATTTGAGTTCCGCTTTGATATAACCAAATGTGTAGTAATTATCATGAATTATAAGCGCATAAAAAGCTTTAATAAGAAAATTCCTTAAATATACACGAAATTGGTATTTATGCTTAACATCTAATTATCAATTCCGCAGAATATTCTGTATATCTCTCGCACAGACCAGTGTTGTGATCAACGAATATATATAAAACAACTTATAGTATATAAATATATAAATATAATATATCTGCGAGTATTGTAATAATGAGAAACACCTCTCCGTTCCTAATATTCTTCAAGAATTATATCACATATTATATCGATTTTAATACTTAAAAATGTATGTATAATATATACTAAAGCGTTTGGAAAAGCTAGATATAATGAGAGAAAAAATGTTTTAATGAATTATTATTATTCTATGGCTTATTCGTGAGACGATATATAATATTATATACGATATATTAAACACACAGCGAAAGCCAGTGATTTGTGTGCTGGATATCATCGGTGTTGTCGATATGCCCGCTAATACTGTGCTGACCCACAAACCATACATTTAGCAAATAATATATAATTGCCATAAAATATTTGTATATTTGTGGTCACCTTGATAGATATATTCAACTAAATAACATAGATATGGAATCAATGAACCAGATCAAACACAATGCAATTACCGGTGAGTCTATTGGCTATTAATTATATGCTTTTCAAAAAAATATAGTCTTTTGTATGTTTTAATATATTCATGAATTTTGTTGGAAAAATATTTCGCAATATTCACAGAATTTTTTACATAAATATATTAAACGATTGTATTGAATATTCTGTGTTCAAAATACACGTTCAATGTCTGCCAATGTATTTTGTGTGGGTTTTTGGGTCGAGAATTGTATTTAATTTTTAATATAATATTTCTTTTTCGACACTCAAATGTTTGTAATAAACTTAGCATTTAGTTTAGTTTATATAATATGAGTGCAAATAATTGCAAAATATTTTCTCTTTTTTCATATTGAAAATGAAATTTTGATTCAATATTTACTGAATAAGAGAAGGGGAAAGGGAGCGCACAAATAGGGCCACAATTATTGTTATTAAAGAATCCGGATTATTAATAATTCAGTTTTCAAATTGAATTATGTTTTTGTGTTTTAGGAGTTTATTATTTAATTTCACATCAATTTTGTAAAGCAGAATTTCTGTTATATTTTTTGCTTACCAATGATTAGCAGTTAATTATGTCTCACATGAATTTAATCTAATTTATACTATAAATTGAAATCAAATATTTATTATCATGCTCTCTCTCTCTCTCTCTCTCTCACTCACTCACTCACTCTCAGGTTATAAAGCAGTTAGTAATTTAATTTGAAAGTCTGAGAGACTAATATCCGAGATTAATAAAAAATATAAAAATGTTAAATTCTTTAATTAAAATATCATTTTATTAATCAGTATTTCATATGTATTCGTATTGTGTTCGCATAACTCCGACACCAAAATAAAAACAAAGCCAATAATTAACTAGGCAAAAAAATTTAATTAATAATCTAATGATTCAAATCGGGAAAGCGATTATCATTAGAGACTCCAGTGTTTGGGTTTTCACTGTTCACGTCATGATTACTACGAGAAAAATAACAAACAAAATATTGCCTTAAAATCAATATTTTTAGTATATACTCAAGTAAAACACATAAAGCATTAATAAATATCTGATTCACAAGAATCTCATGTATATATGAATATTTACTTTTGTATATAAAAATGTTTTTAAAATATTCTCTCCCATCGACTTAATGTATAATCTCTTAGTTCACGGTCTGATAGCTATTTGAATGGGAAAAAAGTAGTAATAATAATCATATACTTATGTCTTAAACAATAATTACATGAAATTATAATTGAATTCTTGTGAAACAAAACCTCTATTAAACTCACATGTTATTATATTTATGATTCTTGTTATATAACAGATATTATTTTGTTTTTATATGGCATTAAAGTCTACAGTAATACTCCAGAATCTTAAGTCTATAATAAGAATTTTAATTTAAAAATGTTTGTGGAATTTAATTAAAAATATATATTTTCCGAAAATAAAAAGCTATTTTTAATCGAGAAAAATATTATATTTTGACTGAAATCTTATACAGTGTATAATATACACCCAATAGTCACTTGTGTACACACGATGTCTGCAAATATTATAAAACCAAATGTGAATTTATTTTCGCAAATCACACAATTGACTAATTTTTATATACCGTGTATTTTGGATATAAATAAAAACATTAAATATTGTATTTGAGTCGAAATGGAGATTAATTTCAACAGCCATTTTTCACAATATTCATTGAAATTATTTTAATTAATTTAATTTACGACTGGTATATATATCTGTGTAATCATAAAGCATGGATTCAATTGAATGAGTTAAACAACAAAATCAATGACTAAAAAATACTCATTATATAACAATTTGTGCGCTTATTTTAGACATTAGGCATAACTGTGCTATTATGACCTAGCTATTAAAATATTGAGTCCGATAAACCATAGTGTAAACCCAGTTACTGTATATATAAATATCAGTCAAATATATGAATATAGATACTGTATAAATAAAATAATAATTTATGACATCTTTATGACATTTAGTTCATAAACGCGAAGCAAATACTTGTATTAATAAATCAATATTAAACTCAATGTTTTATATATAAATCAATGGCCGGGAATAGGGAGAGCGCACCTTTAGCTTAATTACTGTATAGTTTGCTGTAAGGAATTGCAAAGTCTTTTGGCTTATTGATTGATTTTTAAGCAAAATTTTTATATTTTAAATAAAGTCATGTATAATATACTTGTCATTAAAGCATAGAGATTTTTATTTCATTTATTTTGGAGATTATTTTTCCTAGAATAAAAAGTAAAACAAGAATATTATTGAATTATTAGTCTCTGATATATATAGATAATGATAGAGAATATTCTGTGTGTATATTCTGTGATTGGCGTCCAAACAATAAATAACTTGAAGTGAATAAACATTTGATAAGAGGTATTGAAATGTTATAAACGATAGAAAAGTTTGATTAAAAATACTCGACACACAAAACCAACACAAATATTTAAACGCATTGTGCGGTTCAGTAGACATTGGCGTACAGTCTGTCCCGATATACGAGTGTCTCATAAATAAAATAAACAATATATCTGGGGACAGGTATCTTATAGTTTTTATATTTTCCAGCAATAAATATCGCAGACATTAATAATCATAGACATTGATATAACTGTAAGGGATTTCATTTTTATGTGAAGCGCCGGTATGTCTTATTATAAGAATAAGTATCGATACAATATTATACTTATTATAAATATAGTACAATGGCTGTGTGTTGTACTGTATATTAACTTTGTTATATAAAAAACAAAATAATAAACTCAATTTCATAGCAAATATTATTATTAGGCTAACAGTTATTTAATGAATGAATAAAAAATAAGTAATTTTCATAGATATGTTTAAACACACAAAAACAAAAGGCACTTACTATTTATAAATATAGCATAAAAATGACAAACAATGAACCGATTCGTGAGAAATTCTGTAATGAATTGACAATCAATTCTGTCATATATTCTGTATTCATATGAATTTCTTGTGATTATCACCGAAAACACAGAGCCGTCGAAGAATACCAGAGAATTGGACTCATTATTAGCGAAGTTAGAGAACGACAACAAACTGTTGGCCGAATTGGACGGCAAACTCAAGAAAGTCAACAATAACTACAACGCTATCCAAGGCTTGGATGATATCAGCGCAGGTGGTATCGGCGGCGGTGGCGGGAGTGGTGGTGGCGCTCAGGACCACAGTGTTTATCAGTTGTCGACATCGATGCCTTCATTAACCACAAGCTATTTATTTCAAACCTCTTCCCTGACGGACACCGGGGCCGGCAGTGCCGCCAAACACAGCAGTGGCGCCGGTATGTACGCCAAGCCATCGAATATGTCTTCAGCACAAAACGGCAAATCAACGCAACAAATGGTGAACCACGTGCTCCATGACGAGGACATGGACTACGAGGACATGGATCTACGGGAACTGGATTTAGAGAGATTGAAACATAGCTTATTAGACGACAACGACTTACTAATTGTCAACACTAGGAGTAGTCTTAATAGAAATAAATATACAAAATCGCATTCAAAATCTGATGGCATGCCTTATCATCATAATTATGATCCACTTATCAAACATACCGGAGCTTTGATTGACAAAAGTAAGCGATTCACTCAATCGATTACCTTGTATATATTTGTACTGTATATACTCTGTATGTCTCTATCACTCTATGTCTGTCTGTCTGTCTGTCTCTATCGGTACACATGTATTGAGTACTTGTAATACAAATATTAATATTAATGGAAAGGTATTAACGGATAGAAAATCTAATTGGAAACTAATTTTGCTTAAGATCTACAGAATATTCTTTATGTATAAGTTTATACTCGAGTAAAGACTCTTACAGTTTGTGTCAACTTTATGCTGTAGTTAATTCCCATTGAGTTTAACATTTACTACACGTTTATATAGCATCCAAATAAATTGCATAATTGATGACTATAGTTGTTATTAAAAACTTTACCCCAAATATGAATTCCCACGCAATAATCAATACTAACTGTCCCCTCGATCTAACAGCGCCTTCAATAACCGCCAAAGACTTAGATAAACTGATGGCAAAGTTAGATCAGGACAACAGAATTCTGGCCGAATTGGACCGCAAACTCAAACACGTGACCACCAGCGGCCTCATCGACTCGTCCTACATATACCCCATGTCTTCATCACTGCCTTCGCTGAACACAGCCTCCCATCTCATGCGCTCATCCCTGGGCCTCACCGACAGGAACCCGTCGGCCACCGCACTGTTGGGCCACTCGGCGAGCGGCGGACTCATAGGCGGCTCATCCCTGAAGGCATCGCAGGCGGCGCAGCCATCGGCCGCCCTGAACCTGATGTCGATGACGGGACTGAACGGCCAGTTATCCGCTCACCAGCAGCACCAGCAGCAGATGATCCAGCAGTTCCTGCACTCGTCGCAGACGCCATTTCAGCAGCAAATGGATGAACTGAAGTTAGCCGAAGACATCGTCGACAGCATTGAGATACCAAACAGGGGTCGGTGTAAGGTATACATCGCCCGCTACTCCTACGACCCCTTTAAACAGTCGCCAAACGACAACCCGGAGGCCGAGCTGACGCTAATGGCCGGCGATTTTGTGCTGATCTTCGGCGGTGTGGACGAGGATGGCTTCTTCTACGGGGAGCTCATGGATGGCAAACGCGGACTCATTCCGTCCAACTTTGTCGAGAAGCTCACCGGCGAAGACCTGTTCGAGTTTCAGGCGAGTGTCCTCTATGGCAATAATAGGGACTCGGAGTCCGATACGGCCAGTTACCCACCGGAGTTTTATGACGCCATACTCAACGAGCAGATATGCCACTCCAACTTCCAGCACCTATTGGCTCCGGGTATGTATTTTTGAGATCATTATTATATTCTGTTTATGTATTATTTGATTCAATATTCTGTGACATAGTTAAGGGAAAAATGATTTTTATTTCTTAATCTCTGGTTATCAGAGTTTGTATTTTATTTTTGTCTTCTAATTAGCTAGCTAATTTGTTCTATATTTTTTGTATGAACAAGTAACTTATCAGAGATCATTAAAAGTGTATGCAAATTATTGTTTGCATTATATTCTTAAGGTGGGAATATTCTGTACACAAAATGTTGTTTTCTTTTCCCACTTAAAATTATTTGAATTGCAGTGCATTTTTGCGGTTAAATTTTTGTTGAACCACTTTCTATAATTAGATACGATTTTATATGATTATTATATTAAATATTTATACATTGATTACCCCCACTCGACCATGGCGCTCCCCGTGTATGTGATACCCCTCATTAATTCTGAATAGTATAATACGCTCGACAATTATACCTGTATTTATAAGTTACTATTATTACGCTATTATTATTATAAGATTTAAATAAATAACTGAAAAAACATAATCAAAATTAATGGACTTTTTATGTGAGCGTATTTTGTTATTAATTTTTTTGCTCTATGTTTACAAAAGATAAACATTTATATGTTTTGATGTTTAAAAAGTGGTATTATTTGAACAGTTGTTATAATGGATTAGTTGGGCATTCATAACAATACTAATACTTATGATATATGGCATGAGATGAGACATATATTTTAGAGACAAATAGCCTCAGCGATCGACTGCGACCTCAAGCATAGGCCATGGATATTGTAAAACATTATTATTAATGATATTCACAATCAATTTGTTTACTAATAAAAACAGTAATAAATTGGTTTATGTTAAGCGCTATACGATTCTCTCTCTCTCTCTCTCTCTCTCGAAATTGAAATCCATTATTCTTTATGACGCGAGAGAGAGAGAGAGAGAGAGCCATATAATATGAATACAATATACAGAATATAAGTATAAAAATGATTCACAAAACCGAGTCTGAAATGAAAGATCATTAAACGACAACTCATTTTAATTGAATGCAGAGACTTTACTGTCATTATTTTTATTACCATCATAATTATTATTCAACTAAAAATAATACAAAAAATATATTCACATTTGACTTTTGCAAAACAGTATTTATACAATTATCGCAAACATTAAAATGATTTTCAATGCAACCTATTTAGTATGTCAAATGATATTCATATAAAAAAGATGTTTTCTGTAAAATATATCACATTTTGATTGAAGAGGTTAGTGGAGGCCTTCGAGCGGTTGTTTAATTAATATTAATTATATATTATGTTTGAATGGATATTTTTATTATATATTAAAACAATAGACTCATTATGTATTCAATAATAAATTTATTTTATGCCTTTAGAACCTCATTCACCCGATCAAATATTTATATGATTTATTTATATAATACTTACGGTTTAATTAACAAAATTGTTTTCTATTGTCACTTAAAAATATAAGAATATTCTGTTATAAACTAATTCTTATGTCCAAAATCCATATGAAATGGCTGTATGGCTGTGCAAATACACATTCTCTATTATGAACACAGAATATTCTGCATGTAAGAATATTCTGTATATTGTGGGCTATAGTAATAAATTAGATTCATTTTTCAAGCACTTGTGTCCCTCCTGTCTCTGTCTGTAGTCTCTCTCTCTCTCTCTCTCTCTCTCTCTCTCTTTCTCGTCCAATGTTTTCAATAGTGTAGGCGTTTGTATGAATAAGTGTAGGACTGAGTGGAAGATAGTGTAGATAAAAAAATAATATGTTTTATATCCCTTTTAAATGTTGATAAATATATTTATGTCGTTATGAGACACAAATCCCACGGAAAATAAGTGTTTGTAACGAGAATTTAAAAGCGAGTTCTTAATCAAAATAAAAGGCAAAGTTTAAACATTTTATTTACCCTAGCATACCTTGCTCTTTTTTGTTTTAGTCATTATTTGTTTAGATTTTCGTTTTATTTTACTTTTTATTACCAACAAAAGGTTAATCTTATTAACCGTTGCACTCATTAATAGTGAATGAATTAATTCGTTCACAGAATTAATTACACGATTCTGTCACAGAATTAGTAGAAAACATATAGAGATCGAAATGTTTGTAAATTAAAAAATAATATTTATTTAACATTTTATTTAATAAATCTGTTATTTTTCAGATGACTTCCATCGCATCAACGATTACATCGATTTAGAAGATATCACTGAAATAGATGAAGACATCTCCGACTTGGAAAGGGCTGAAGTAGAGGCCGCTAAGAACACCGGTATGTCATTGGGATAGGCATTCAAATTAGATTAGAAAATATGCATTTTTAGTATTAATTATATGCTTATTCTTGAGGTTATTGCTTAAATATACAGAATATTTCATAACACATAATATACATGTACAGTATGTCTAAATACTACTTAGTATTAGGATAAAGTTTTATTGGTATTATATTACAAGTATACAAAATTATAATATTGGTTTTATATTACAATCTGTTTGGCAATTTATAATTATTACTATTAGTGACAATTTCTGAATATTTTTCCTCTTTCCAAATTCTGTGCTCACATTTGACTAGAAATGACACAAAATATCAATTCATTGAATCTGATGACACAATCCATTCAATTGTCACAATATTGAAGCCTTCTATGGATTCAATTTACAGTATATTTATAACAGTCATGTTGTGTACAAAACACACGAGTCTTTGAACTATTTTATCATTCATTTATTCGTTGATTTGAAGTCTTAAAAGTTGCATAAATAGTATATAATATGAATAAAAATTTTCCATAAAAGCCACGATTACGTCAAAACCTTAGACCGAAAAAATATAAGTTATTGTTTAGTAGTTTTTATTGAGTGACTCTTTTCATGTGAATGAGTGAATGGGAATTCAACGCAAGAATCGCAGAATATTCTGTATATAGTATGTGTGAATAGTAGCGTTTGCATAATATATAGTGGGCACAGTATTACAGAATATTATATAAAGAATATTCTCTGAGTCAACATTTTATAAAATGCAGAAAAATTCATATTATTTTCACTTATTTAGTTTACAGACACACAATGAAAAGCCTTTAATTCATACAAAACACCATATTATTATGCATTCAGTACGATATGAATGATAACACTATTATTTATCACATAAACACATAAACACTATTTTTATCACTCGCTTTCTAACAGAATATTCTATTCAATGCAGAATATTATTTATCGAGGTTGTTTTTGTTTTATTTAAGACCATTATTTAAATTTAAATACTGTTGAATAGATTTACGTCAGACGTGGTGGTGCTGAGAAAACCTGTAGATTCTCAATAGGTTCTCGGTGTAATTGAGTTTGAATTTGTGCCTACTTACTGTATGCCAAATATATAATATACATGGAAACATATTCTGGCATTTTCATTGACAAATCAAGTCTAGCGTAGAAATTATGGAAATATATTTTAATATCATACACACTGTGTATAAATTTATTTGTACAGTAATTCTCAAAAGTACTTATTTTCCGAAAACATATCCGTTTTTGTCATAATTGTTGAAAGTATTATGTAAATTGAAAAATAGCATTTAATATATTCTATATTTTACTAAATTTATTTGAATGAATACGAACTTTATACAAAATAAATTCATCATTATAATTTAATATAATATTTATAAATAGAATAATTTTGTTTACGATTCCGGTGAATTTTTAAAAATAGGTTTGTTAATAAAGTTACAATATTATTAATAATAAATTAGCATTCATTCATAAAATAATAATCAGTAGAATTCTAGTACAAAACTTAATTTTTTAATTATCATTAGATTACTTTGTTATAAACAAATTAACATTTAAGAAATATTACATAATAATTCATATTTAAAAATATATTATATTATATGTGCTTAACTCAGCAAGAGTAAAAATGTGTATTCATAATTGTTTGTTCTAATATAAATTAGTACATTAATCATTTAACATAGATTAGATAGTTTTTATTGATAATTCATACGATAATTATTATAATCAATTAATTTCAAATATAGAGTATCTAGCTAAAAAACCCATTAAACTGTATGTTTGTGCAATCAATCAGTGGCACCACCACAACGATTACTACTGGAACGACAGCTCCATAAGAGTGTACT
>CAJPVJ010000448.1:0-25059 GCA_905397405.1 Oppiella nova
TATATATATATATATATATATATATATATATATATAATTTAAATATATGATAGTTATAACTCACTTTTGAAGGCCCCTGTATTGGTTGCGGTTTAGCGAACCGTAGACTTCCAACCGGGGGTTTGGCGTAAGGGATACCATAAAACTGGTTAACAGTTTTATTGATTACGTTGATTGCCTGTCCCCTCACTACACCCGATGTTGTTTTCACGTCAATAGTGTTGTCATAACACGGGATATTAGTTAACAGGCAGATAAATAATTTATAAAATAAATTTCCAAAAAACATTTTTGTAATTTATTTCAATAGTTAGTAACTATTTTAATATTAATATTTTATTGGTGTTAACTAAGATAACTACTAAAATTAAATTGTTTAAACTTTCTAATTCTGTAGTTTAATTTCTTTTGTAGTTTAAACACATTATTTTGGCATTTATATACTTATCCATATCCTATGTGTTTATTTATAAATTACTTTTGTTTTAATGATTGAGCACTTAATTGCAATATATCTTAATTGTACACTTGTACAATTGTAGGAAATGTGTGTTAAATAAATGCACTAACTGTAAATGCAACGACATTAAAATGTACAATTATAAAATTTTATAAAAAGTACAATACTGTATATTGATTTTAAAAATATTGATTTAAAAATAGCTTTGTATCATTTATAAAGCCAAACATTTAACATTTGTGTAAATAATGATCAAATACATCAATTATTGTATTAGTAGCAAAATTATTGTAATACTTGAATTCTTTTACTATATTATACAATTATATTATTAATTATACAATGTATATTTAATTGATGTAATTTTACTAAGGGGGTGAGTCACATATTACGTTCGCACTTAAATAAATAAAAAGATTAATTTTTATCAAAGTTAATATTTTAAAAACAACTGTTTGATAACTTATTTACATCCACGGCGGGGGCTTGACTTTGGGCACAAGCTTTACAAACAATGGCAGTTCACTGGCAGCTCATGATGTGGTGGTCGTCACCACAAACTATAGGCTCGGAGTCTTTGGCTTTTTATATGGCGGTGAAGACACAGCCCCCGGAAATGTAGGCCTTTTTGATCAACAAATGGCACTCAAATGGGTATTAATTAGTGTTACGTGTTATTTTTGTAGTAATTAATTTTATCAAAAATATTTTACTGATTAATAATTGGGCTATAGGTGAGAGACAATATCCATGCATTTGGTGGGGATAGGGATCAGATTACTATATTTGGTGAGAGCGCCGGTAGTGTGTCCGTATCGACACACATTCTCTCTCCCCAATCAAAGGGCTTATTCAAGAGGGCTATTATGGAAAGCGGGGCCCTTATGTTCAATAGGGACAGACCTCCTGTCGGTAGCGATGAGGGACTATTTAACGCTAAAAAATTTGCTAAACTTTTGAATTGTACTGAAAGTAACCCGAAATGGTTGGACTGCCTCAGGGGTGTCAGTGCACAGGCACTCATAGATGTAAACCCAGGTTATACTGTTGAGAATCCAGTATTTGGTACTGAGTTTTTACCCCTTAATACACGCCAGGCCTTTGATAGCTATCATTATAATAGAGGTATCTATAGTTTCATAATAANGAGAATCCAGTATTTGGTACTGAGTTTTTACCCCTTAATACACGCCAGGCCTTTGATAGCTATCATTATAATAGAGGTATCTATAGTTTCATAATAAATATATTTTTAAAAGTTATTTATAAATAATAATTACTTCAGACATCGATGTGATGGCTGGCCTCACTCAAAACGAGGGCCCATGGGTTGCATTATTTTTCTATAACCAGACTCATGATCCACACTTTGACCTGGATACATTAAAAGCATTGGTCACTATGCTTAGTGAGACTTTTCATAACATAAATGTGGACAAAGTGTTGGAGTATTACACCAAAAATATAGACACCAAAAACCCGGATGCCTTGAAAAAAGCATTTTTTGAATTTGATGGCGACATACAGATTAAATGTCCGACCTATCACTTCATCAAACAATTTGCGAAGGGTTTGAATACCAGTGCCGATGATGGGAATGGTGTCTATTTGTATGAATGGACGTATCAGAGTATGAACTTTGAAAAGTCGTCGGGTTGTCGGAGCAGTGTTGAAGGTATCTGTCATATGGCGGAACTGGAGTTTGTTTTTGGGGATTACGTGAGAGCACCGACACCCCTCACTACAAAACTGGACATTGAGTTTAGTTTGGAAACTATAAAAATATGGACTGATTTTGCAAAATACGGGTAAACTTTGTTAACATTTATTTAATAAATCTCAAAATAATTAATGATTTTTATGATGCATTGAATGCTTAGTACTCCAAATGCAAGCACTTTGTGGCCTAAAGTAACGATTGATAGACAGACGGATAGTTTGGCAAATGTTAAGGACATGAATCCTAATAACATGACAAACATATTGATGAATCCATTTGAGAATCCGTGTGATCTGTTTTGGAAACAATATTTTTAATTAAATAAAATTTTTGTTAAATTTATAAAATTATTACGTTATAAAATGTTATTATGACTGTAGCCCATGAATGTTAATCAATGCTGTAGAGTGTGCATAATTATTTGTTACAAAATTGTGCATATACAAACATTTTATTTAAATAATTAATTAACAAGAATTGGATAATTGTATTGTGATATTGACTGCACTGTTAACACAATTGAATCATACAAACAAATTCGTAACGCATTTGTAAACATTATATAACAACAGGTCTGTCATTGCACTCAATGCTATTATTATTGAATTATGTGTCCGTCCGGTCGCGCCGTTAGTTACAGATGTCTGGGTACCGGATGTCGTTCCCACCGCTACCGACTTACTTGAACTCAAATTATAAGCTTCTGTAGACACCCAGTCCTTTTTGTGGTGCAATAAATCTCCTAAATAATTCAATTAACATGCTGTCAATATTTAAATTCAAATAATTCTTATCTCGTACCTTTACTATTAACGGGTCCATAAGTTAACATAACATAAAAACTATTCTTGGTCAAATCAAACTCCAGGTCATTTACGTGGGTTTGTATGGCTCGGGTCCACTCGCAACTCAACATATCATCCGAATAACTGGTCTTAACCTCAGAGATACCATCCATTTGTACGGTATTTACACCGAACTCCTCGCCACCAAATGTGAGCCCCTGGCGCTCAACAGGCGCTCCGTTATCCCTATTTAGTATACATTCGGTGACCGAGTCGTTGCCCATCATATTGTCAACGGACAGACCGGTGGCCACGTATTGGCTCTGTATTCCGGCATTCAGGTGCCAATTGACAGCAAATTTGGTGCCCATTTCTGACGGCCATACCTTCAAAAGGACTGTACAATTAGTTTGCCGGATACAGTCAGACTCAGGCATCCCGAAGCACAGGTAGCTATGACCGCACCCGCTATAGTCGTGGTGGTGGGCCTGGTATGTAAATATTTGCACAGATAAGACACTAAAAATAAATATAATTTTTAGCATTTTTAGTAGAATTTTTTAGTTTAATAAATATTTTTATATAATGTATGAAAACTCAATGAATAGTTTTGTAGAAATATATGAAACATTTGAAATATGATGACAAAACACTTGTTCACTACAATCAGCCTCCAGTACTAGTAACAGGTATTTAAAAATATGATTTTGAAATTAAAATTCATTTATTTATTATTGTATTTAAAATAATGTTTTTAAGGTATTTTGTGTGCTGTCAATTTTTTTGATCGTATAACGAGTAAATAAACTTTTAATTAGTTTTGTTAACGAAAATTATTCACTTTTTACATATGATTTATAAATTGTCAAACAAAATGTACCAGAATTATATTTATTCATGTGTTTTATTTTATAGTGAAATTGCATAATTATATTCTACATCTACATTGAACAAGGTCATAAAGAATTCAACGTAATTTTATACAATTAAACATATAAACATATTTTATAAACATATTAAATAATTTTAAACTATTACGGAAATGGTACACTGAATAAATAGTTTTTAAAGTTTATTGATAAATACAATGTTTTACTACGACACGCCAGTACAAAATTATTTTTATTAAATCATATTTTTAGATATTTTTTATTATTTTGTTTTTTAAATGAACAGACTTTTGATGTCTATTTAATTCCCTTTTAGTAACAAAACTTTGAATACTATCAGTATAATTGCAGTATATTCATGTGCTTTTTAAAAACTGATTTGTATTTAAAACTTTTGTTTCAATTGGGAAAATAACAGATAAATTGTTATTCACACGAATGCATACGTTTATGGGAAATAAACCGTGATTTTTGAGCATTACTTTCCCTACAGTTTTCTTCATTACATTTGAATATATTTTCGTCCAAATGAACACATTTTTTATGAAGAAATAAAAGCTCTTTTCGGGTTAACCTTTTTGGGATTACTTATTTTTTAAATTATTTTTTAGTCATTTTTTATATTGTAACTTTTAATAAACATTTAATTAACAGACAATTCATATGTTTACCACAAGATTTTATAATGCATTGCTGAAAATCCAAGTTAAATAACTTATTAATATCCAGGCTTTTAACTTAGTTCACAGTTTTGCAACATATCGATTAAGTTTTTTTTATAACTTTTTAAATGCTAACAAATAATTTTATTATCACAACACATTGCACAGGTACATTTACATTTTACAAAAAAAGTAAAATTATGGATAATTAATTAAAAATATTTCTGAATCTGAACATAACAAACATTAAAGTCTGAAATTTGCATGTTTTTAAAAGTAACAATTACATTTATCATTAACAAAGCTGATTGCTAATTTTCTCATTGGAAATAACTGCTCCAAAACTGATCGCAAGTCTTGTGGTAAATATTCTTGAGATACCGATCCCTTTGAGTTGGATTCAAGTCTTTAATAATGGACTCATTATACTTACTGCCAATAAGCCTGGGCCATTTAGGTTCGGGTACTCTACAAGAAAACCCATATATAAAACCAATTCTGTGATAAATATTGCACATTATGTTTGGGTCAAAATTGCTTTAGTCAGGTGTTAAACCACCGTATAGGGCGCTTTAGTTGCAGAAGAACCGATATTCACAGGCCTATATACTCCCCATTGGGTTTGCCAAACTCCACTTCAGATCCGTGACAAATACCCATATGTGGGTCAACACACCCCCATTTGAGGGAGTTTTGGCTCATATAAGTGAGTTCAAAGAAATACACGTTGCGTTTGGGGGAATGTATGGCATAATTCTTGGCGAATAGATAGGTCGGACACTTGATAGTCAGGTCCTCGAAGAGGTTATAAAAGGCTACTCGAAGTGCATCGGAACTACTTGTGTCCACGTTTTGCAAATAAAATCTTGACACAGACTGATAGTCAATATCCTTATAGCCCTGGGTAAAATTCTTGACCAACGCAGTGAACAAGTCTTGAGTTAAGTTACCCAACAGGGCTGGTATTGCAATAGCAACCGAGTCCGCGCCATCACCTTGTGTTACCCCCGCCATTATGTCTACATCTGATTCATTGATAATAATATATTTAATTTTACAAAAATATTGAGAATGGGAGAGAGCGAGAGAGAGAGAGAGAGAGAGAGAGAGAGAGACTCGCTCTATCTCGGATGGCCATGATATTAGTACAGGGAATTTATATAACTATCCATCAACACCATTTATCAGTCAGAGGAGTAGTTTCATAAACCACGAGTATCCGCATTCTAACAACTATAGCAATGCGTCCACTTCTCTCAAACAGTCCAACCATTTGCTGTCATTTGGATTACAATTGACTTTTGCGGCCAATTGTTTGGCTGCCGATAAGGCTTCAGATTTTGTTATAGCAAACTAATTACAAGTGAACTCTTATCGAGACTTTTATTCATTTCCCGTATAAACCATTTGGCGGATCCAATGCCACTCATTATAATTGTCACATCTATTACTGATTTAAAGTAATAGTACATGAGATACCTGTCATTCAAAACAAATATAAGTAATATAATATTACATTAATGTAACAAAGGTTGCTCACCAAAGTCTATGGTCTACCAAACTAGCAACTAGATCAAAATTGTCTTTACGGTAATAACTAATACCACTGGCAAAATGTGTTGCTATTATTATTAAGTGTAGTCCAACACGTATGCCGTCCATCACTGAATTATTGGTCTGAGTCATTTTGTTAGCATGTTTATTTACCCGAATATATTTCTGATAATTATCTATTAATGAGAAACAGTTTAAAACTTCACTAAACTTATTGTTATTATTGCTATTATCTGTATAATAAACATGCTTTTTGTTGTATAATTGCAACAAATGTCTAATTGTGGCAAAAATTATTAGTATACTCCAAATAATTATTAATAAAGTAAATATTATTAATTCAATCATGTTTAATGCACAATTTATTTTAATATTTATTATTCGTTACAATGAGATAAAGTTTGTTCAAAATATAAAATCTAATCAATAATTTCAATATATAATTACTGAGAATTATAATAATAGGAATTCCCTTTTATAATAATAAACATTTAATTATTAAACTTATCGCTCGAGTGAATACTATTTTTGAGAAATTTGGTATTTTAGCATATTTAGCGTGAATTAACTTAATATCTCTTAAGTTTATACGATAGGCGCTCATTGGGATAGTCGATATTAATCGATGCCTGTGCTTTTCAATCATATACTACTTGCTAAAGGTATCGATATCGACTATCTATACTTTCCACAATGATGCCCTATCGTATAAACTTAAGAGATATCTTAAAAGTAGCATAACTAGTTTGCATTAATGTGAAGCATTGTGCAATAATACGATTATTTTAAATATTAAATATTATACCTGTATATTACTTGTAAACCTTGAAAACAATATGTATTTTAATCTACTGTATACAGTTATAAACCGGTTATATGTTTAGTCATTCAGTATTTTAAACAAAAATTCTAATTAAATTAAATCTATTTAATTAATTTGTTAATAAAAAATATAAAAGTAAATGTGTTCAATCATAAATTTAGATATATTAAGTCAATGACACTGGTGCTTTTGTTGCATTAATAGTTTGCAATTCATTGTTTGGGTCAATCGCTTTGTCTATATAAATAGTTTTATGTTTTGATTCAAATATGTATTTTGACAGCAATTGTTGTAAACAACTAATTGGTAACTCAAACATCATAGCCAACGGAATCATTACAATCATATTGAGACAAATAAATACAAACACGTAAACCATTATAAGAGGTATTGTTTGTAATTTAAGCTGAATTTCTGGAAATATTTGCAATAAGTATAAGAGAAAAATCAGATGAAAAGCATATGAGGTTTGCTGTATTGCACGTAATGGGCGCCAATATTTTGAAGATAAAAATATGTTAAAGTATTTTAAGATACCAGTGCCATCAATAATACAAATGATTAAATAGCATGCTATAATTGACACAAATACACCCGATGATCCACTTTCCAGTGCACTAAACACCGGGAGTTCATCAAAGTATGGGGTCTTTCTCATGAGCATAATTAACGCAGATATTGATACAATTGTACTTAATATGGCCATGGTGATAAATGTTAACCGATTGGAGTATATTTTCAAAGTGTATTTCTTTTCAATCAAATAACCTAATAGTAAACCATTGAAATACACGGACACATAACGGTATGCCGTAATGTATACCAAATGCATAGAACTGTTTTTGACACTGTTGAAATAAAATATAGATAATTGATACCATAATTGATTAGATGAAAAGTGTCTGTAATAACTTACAAAAACACATTGACCGTGTTAACTACAAAAATAAAGTTATCAGCAAACGTTTCGGTTGTTATACCATTTGAATAGGTTATATAAAATGTGGACAACATTGACATAATATTGCTAAAGATTATCAAGATGATTCCTATTTTAATGTGTCTGTTAAACATAAAAATGATTTTAAAAAACATAATTTTTATTTAGTACGAATTTTAAACAGTACCTGATAAGTATAATGATAATTGGCGGTGTTATTATTATTAATTGAATTAATAAATTAAATGTCCAAGAACTAGTATAACACTAAAGGTTTAAAAATTAATTTATTTATTGTTAATTTAGGAACAAAATTAAATACCATTTCATTGCCTCCAACATAATTGGCCACAAATAACACATTGAGATACCATTTCTCATAACATATTTCTTCAACCTTTTTGTCGTAAAAGCGATCGGAAACCAAATATTTGACAAAAATTATGTAGAAATAGAGTGACATATAGTATACGGGAATCACACGGAATATTCTGTCGAAATAAAACCGCAAACATATTCTCCACAAACTTTTTGAACTATTTTTGTGAACTTCTTGTAGAAACCATTTGGTGGACGCTATGCCACACATTATAATCGACACATCTATTAATGTTTTGGCGATATAGTAGAATATGTACCTGTACAAATTGTATGGGACGTTAATAAATAATACAATCACGTTTTGTTAAAAGTTAATACACATGTCATTTTTATTCTCACCAAACTCTATGGTCTACCAAACTAGCAAAGTAATCAAAATTATCCTTGCGGTAATAATTGATAAAACTGCCAAAGTGTATGACCAATATCATCATATGTAATCCTGCACGTATGCCGTCCATCGCAGAATTATTGGTCTGGGTGATTTCGGTTGCACGTTTGTTTTGTTTATTCACACGAATATATTTTTGATAATTATATATTAATGAGAAACAGTTTAGAAATTCATTGCATTTGTTATTATTATTGCTATTATCGGTATAGTAAACATGCTTATTGTTGTATAAATGCAATAAATGCCTAATTGTACACAAAACAATTAATATACTCCAAATAATTATTAATAAAGTAAATAGTATTAGTTCAATCATTTTAATGCACAATTTTTAAAAAATATTTATTATATATTTTATAACATCATAAGAGTAGTTCAAAATATAAAATATAATAAATAATTACAATATAAAATTATTGAGAATTACACTCATTTAAATATTAAACTTATCACTTACATGAATTTACTAGCATATTTAACGTGAAATAATAGTTTTTAAAATGACTTGTTTGCATTAATGTGAAAACATTTTGCAATAATAAGATTTATTTTTAGATTTTAAATAATACAGTTTCCGTATATTAATTATAAACCTTGAACACAATAATATTATGTACTTTAATTTAATGTAATAATATACAGTTATAAACTGGTTATATTACAATGAATAATTATATGTTTACGGATTAAGGCTGAAAATTTCTGTGAAAATTTTTTTATAAAATATTTCACTTTGGGTTTTATTTTTACCCTTCAGCTTTCAAAAACCTTTACTATGGATTTTTAAAGTTAAGCCCTTTAGAAATTATAATCATTATATAAAGGGCTTAACTGTAAAAATCTATAGTAAGGGGTTTGAAAGCTTTCATCAGATGTGATTGAAATTCTAATTAAAATAATTAAATTCTATAGTTATTAGTAAAATTACATAGATTAAATATAATTGTATTATATAGTAATAAGAATTCAAAGTATTACTATAATTTTCCTACTACTGTACTACAATTGATGTAATTGATCATTATTTACACAAATGTTAAATGTTTGGCTTTATAAATGATACAAAGCTATTTTTAAATCAATATATTGTACTTTGTATAAAATTTTATAATTGTACATTTTAATGGAGTTGCATTTAAAGTTAGTGCATTTATTTAACACACATTTTCTACAATTGTACCAGTGTACAATTAAGATATATTGCAATTAAGTGCTCAATCATTAAAAACAAAGTAATTTATAAATAAACACATAGGATATGGATAAGTATATAAATGTCAGAATAATGTGTTTAAACTACAAAATAAATAAAACTACAGAATTAAAAAGTTTAAACAATTTAATTTTAGTAGTTATCTTAGTTAACACCAATAAAATATTAATATTCAAATAGTTACTAACTATTGAAATAGATTACAGAAATGTTTGTCGAAAATTTATTTTATAAATTATTTATCTGCTTGCTAACTAATATCCCGTGTTTTGACAACACTGTTGACGTGACAACAACATCGGGTATAGTGAGGGGACAGGCAATCAACGTAATCAATAAAACTGTTAATCAGTTTTATGGTATCCCTTACGCCAAACCCCCGGTTGGAAGTCTACGGTTTGCTAAACCGCAACCAATACAGGGGCCTTCAAAAGTGAGTTATAACTATCATATATTTAAATTATATATATATATATATATAATATATAATATATATATATAATATATATATATATTGTTTGGAGTATTTACGCATTTATATTCATTAAAGGGTATAATCGATACCACAAAAATTGGTAAATCATGTATGCAACCAATGTTTGATGCCACGAGCTATATACAGGGTAATTGGACAGTACCCAGCGAGGACTGTTTGACACTAAACATATGGTCGCCAACTGTGGCAAAAAACATCCGATTTATGCGAACACCACTCAAACCCGTAATGTTTTTCATATACGGCGGGGGACTGAGTTGGGGGTCAATTAATTCAGTGAACAACGACTTTAGTTGGTATAATGGCAGTGTGTTTGCCGCACAGGACATCGTGTATGTGGCCGTCAACTATAGATTAGGACCCTTTGGCTTCCTATACGGCGGGGACGAGTCAGCCCCGGGAGATGTGGGCTTTCATGACCAACTTTTGGCACTCAAATGGGTATTGAAATTGTTTGATTATTTATTTTGTTGTTTCGTATATTATAGTATATTGTTATAATAATAGGTAAGAGATAACATCCATGAATTCGGTGGGGATAGGGATCAGATCACTATATTTGGTGAGGGGGCCGGCACTAAGGGTGTGTCGGGACTGGTATTGTCTCCCTTAGCGAAAGGTCTGTTTAAGAGGGCTATACTGGAGAGCGGATCCATTTTAAATAANTTCGGTGGGGATAGGGATCAGATCACTATATTTGGTGAGGGGGCCGGCACTAAGGGTGTGTCGGGACTGGTATTGTCTCCCTTAGCGAAAGGTCTGTTTAAGAGGGCTATACTGGAGAGCGGATCCATTTTGAATAACAAGAAAAGGGCTGTATATTGTTTTAGACTTCGGAATAGCCGTCGGTTTGTTAACCGGCGTTTTCAGTTAACATTAGGTTTACTGTCGTTTACCAACCTGACAAACTCTCTTCACCTGCGTTTGCTATAGTTGTTAGAATGCGTAATGAGCACCAAATACTTTGATGAGGGGACTGACTACTTGCCACAATTACCTATCAATATATTTAAGGGACATGATTATAGCACCGGTAGGCTCTCTCTCTCTCTCTCTCTCTCCCATTCTTAATATTTTTGTAAAATTAAATATAATATTATCAATGAATCAGATGTGGACATAATGGCGGGGGTAACACAAGGTGATGGCGCCGACTCGGTTGCTATTGCCATACCAGCCCTGTTGGGTAACTTAACTCAAGACTTGTTCACTGAGTTGGTCAAGAATTTTACCCAGGGCTATAAGGATATTGACTATCAGTCTGTGACAAGATTTTATTTGCAAAACGTGGACACAAGTAGTTCCGATGCACTTCGAGTAGCCTTTTATAACCTCTTCGAGGACCTGACTATCAAGTGTCCGACCTATCTATTTGCCAAGAATTATGCCATACATTCCCCCCAACGCAACGTGTATTTCTTTGAACTCACTTATATGAGCCAAAACTCCCCCAAATGGGGGTGTGTTGACTCACATATGGGTATTTGTCACGGATCTGAAGTGGAGTTTGCGTTTGGGTTACCCCTCATATATCCGGATACTTATAGCCAAGAAGACGTTGATTTCGCGGGATATGCGACCAAATTGTGGACTGATTTCGCTAAAACTGGGTTTGTATTACACGTTATAAATAGTGTGAATAGATTTTATATATGGGTTTTCTTGTAGAGTACCCGAACCTAAATGGCCCAGGCTTATTGGCAGTAAGTATAATGAGTCCATTATTAAAGACTTGAATCCAGCTCAAAGGGATCGGTATCTCAAGAATATTTACCACAAGACTTGCGATCAGTTTTGGAGCAGTTATTTCCAATGAGAAAATTCCAATGTAAATGATAAATGTAATTGTTACTTTTAAAAACATGCAAATTTCAGACTTGTTTGTTATGTTCAGATTCGGAAATATTTTTAATTAATTATCCATAATTTTACTTTTTTTTGTAAAATGTAAATGTACCTGTGCAATGCGTTGTGATAATAAAATTATTTGTTAGCATTTAAAAAGTTATAAAAAACTTAATCGATATGTTGCGAAACTGTGAACTAAGTAGCAAATTGCTTTTTCGCAAAATAGATATTGATAATTCTGATAATACAGTATTTTTCTACATAATATTACTAACAATTTGCTACTTAGTTCACAGTTTCGCAACATATCGATTAAGTTTTTTATAACTTTTTAAATGCTAACAAATAATTTTATTATCACAACGCATTACTCTCATTTTATCAAATAGATATTGATAATTCTGATAATACAGTATTTTTCTACATAAAATTACTAACAATTTGCAATAATAAAAGTAACCGAATGGCCACTATTAGTATTTTATATTTAACAATGAATAGCATCGGACATAAGAATTTGCATATATTTTTACGTTATGTTATGACTTACACTTTATTAACTTTTCAACTCATAATCACAGCGATTAACTTGTATGCATATAATGTTAAAATATAAGCAAATTCTTATGTCCGATGCTAATAATTTTTAAATATAAAATACTAATAGTGGCCATTCGGTTACTTTTATTATTGTAAATTGTTAGTAATATTATGTAGAAAAATATTGTATTATCAGAATTATCAATATCTATTTTGCGAAAAAGCAATTTGCTACTAAGTTAAAAGCCTGAATATTAATAAGTTATTTAACTTGGATTTTCAGCAATGCATTATAAAATCTTGTGGTAAACATATGATTTGTCTGATAATTAAATGTTTATTAAAAGTTACAATATAAAAAATGGCTAAAAAATAATTTAAAATATAAGTAATCGCAAAAGGGGTTAACCCGAAAAGAGCTTTTATTTCTTCATAAAAAATGTGTTCATTTGGACGAAAATATATTGAAATGTAATGAAGAAAACTGTAGGGAAAGTAATGCTCAAAAATCACGGTTTATTTCCCATAAACGTATGCATTCGTGTGAATAACAATTTATCTGTTATTTTCCCAATCGAAACAAATGTTTTAAATACAAATCAGTTTTAAAATGAATATTAAACTCCATAAATGCAATTATACTGATTGTCATAAAAGTTTTGTTACTAAAAGGGAATTAAATAGACATCAAAAGTCTGTTCATTTAAAAAACAAAATCATAAAAAATATCTAAAAATATTATTCAATAAAAATAAATTTGTCTTAGTAAAACATTGTATTTATCAATAAACTTTAATAAAAACTATTTATTCAGTGTACCATTTACGTAATAGTTTAAAATTACTTAATATGTTTATGTTTATAAAATATGTTTATATGTTTAATTGTATAAAATTACGTTGAATTCTTTATGACCTTGTTCAATGTAGATGTAGAGTATAATTATGCAATTTCACTATAAAACACATGAATAAATATAATTCTGGTACATGTTGTTTGACAATTTATAAATCATATGTAAAAGTCAGTAATTTTCGTTAACAAAACTAATTAAAAGTTTATTTACTCGTCATTAGATAAAATATAACCACACATACAGTATGACACATAAAATACCTTTAAAACATGATTTTAAATACAAAATAAATAAATAAATTTTTATTTCAAAATCCTATTTTAAAATACCTGTTACTTGTACTGGAGGCTGATTGTAGTGAACAAGTGTTTTGTCATCATATTTCAAATGATTCATATATTTCTACAAAACTATTCATTGAGTTTTTATAATTATATAAAAATATTTATTAAACTAAAAAAATCCTACTAAAAATGCTAAAAATTATATTTATTTTTAGTGTCTTATCTGTGCAAATATTTACATACCAGGCCCACAACCACGACTATAGCGGGTGCGGGCATAGCTACCTGTGCTTCGGGATGCCTGAGTCTGACTGTATCCGGCAAACCAATTGTACAGTCCTTTTGAAGGTATGGCCGTCAGAAAAGGGCACCAAATTTGCTGTCAATTGGCACCTGAATGCCGGAATACAGAGCCAATACGTGGCCACCGGTCTGTCCGCTGACAATATGATGGGCAACGACTCGGTCACCGAATGTATACTAAATAGGGATAACGGAGCGCCTGTTGAGCGCCAGGGGCTCACATTTGGTGGGAAGGAGTTCGGTGTAAATACCGTACAAATGGATGGTATCTCTGAGGTTAAGACCAGTTATTCGGATGATATGTTGAGTTGCGAGTGGATCCGAGCCATACAAACCCGCGTAAATGACCTGGAGTTTGATTTGACCAAGAATAGCTATTATGTTATGTTAGCTTATGGACCCGTTAATAGTAAAGGTACGAGATAACAATTAGTTTAATTTAAATATTGACAGCATGTTAATTGAATTATTTAGGAGATTTATTGCACCACAAAAAGGACTGGGTGTCTACAGACGCTTATAATTTGAGTTCAAGTAAGTCGGTAGCGGTGGGAACGACATCCGGTACCCCAACATCTGTAACTAACGGCGCGACCGGACGGACACATAATTCAATAATAATAGCATTGAGTGCAATGACAGACCTATTGTTATATAATGTTCACAAATGTGTTACAAATTTGTTTGTATGATTCAATTGTGTTAACACTGCAGTCAATATTGCAATACAATTATCCTATTCTTAATTAATTATTTAAATAAAATGTTTGAATAATACACAATTAAACAGTATGCTTTAAATTAATATATGAGGTTTATGTAATTTTAAACTTTACGGTACTTACCACTTATGAGAACTCTTTAATCATATTGTATGCATTATTTGTATCTAATTTGTATTTGATACTTGTATAGTAATAGCAATAAGTGTTGGACAAATTATAATCGTTAAAATAGAACCAATATGATTATTAAAAATAAAAATTACCTGTATTTAATAAATTAATTTTACTATCATTCCAGTATCACTTCCCAAAAATGAGGCTGGTACTTTGAACTTGAACCCGATTATAAGACCGTAAATTCAATTGACTACGTATTGTAAGACGATAAATTATTTACACAATACAGTTGTGATTAAAAAACGCCCTATTTTGTAACAAATAATTATGCACACTCTACAGCATTGATTAACATTTATGCGCTACAGATCAAAAATTTTGTTAATGTTGCTCTACATTCATAATGACATTTTATTAAAACTTTAAGAAGTAATAATTTTATAAATTTAACAAAAATTAAATTAAATTAGAAATATTGTTTCCAAAACCGATCACACGGATTCTCAAATGGATTCATCAAAATGGTTGTCATATTATTAGGATTCATGTCCTTAACATTTGCCAAACTATCCGTCTGTCTATCAATCGTTACTTTAGGCCACAAAGTGCTTGCATTTGGAGTACTAAGCATTGAATGCATCATAAAAATCATTAATTATTTTGAGATTTATTAAATAAATGTTAAGAAAGTTTACCCGTATTTTGCAAAATCAGTCCATATTTTTATAGTTTCCAAACTAAACTCAATGTCCAGTTTTGTAGTGAGAGGTGTCGGTGCTCTCACGTAATCCCCAAAAACAAACTCCAGTTCCGCCATATGACAGATACCTTCAACACTACTCCGACAACCCGACGATTTTTCAAAGTTCATACTCTGATAAGTCCATTCATACAAATAGACACCATTCCCGTCCCCGGCACTGGTATTCAAACCCTTCGCAAATTGTTTGATGAAGTGATAGGTCGGACATTTAATCTGTATGTCGCCATTAAATTCAAAAAATGCTTTTTTCAAGGCATCCGGGTTTTTGATGTCTATATTTTTGGTGTAATACTCTAACACTTTGTCCACATTTATGTTATGAAAAGTCTCACTAAGCATAGTGACCAATGCTTTTAATGTGTCCAGGTCAAAGTGTGGATCATGAGTCTGGTTATAGAAAAATAATGCAATCCATGGGCCCTCGTTTTGGGTGAGGCCAGCCATCACATCGATGTCTGAAGTGATATAATAAATATTTATTGAAAATTTTTATATAAATAATACTTTGATATCTATGGAGATAATATTACTATCGATAGTTTCCGGACCGCACATAATTCCCCATTTTTGAGTCATGGTTTATGACCTAAGAGAACAGTATAACCTGGGTTTACATCTATGAGTGCCTGTGCACTGACACCCCTGAGGCAGTCCAACCATTTCGGGTTACTTTCAGTACAATTCAAAAAGGTAAAAACTCAGTACCAAATACTGGATTCTCAACAGTATAACCTGGGTTTACATCTATGAGTGCCTGTGCACTGACACCCCTGAGGCAGTCCAACCATTTCGGGTTACTTTCAGTACAATTCAAAACTTTAGCAAATTTTTTAGCGTTAAGTAGTCCCTCATCGCTACCGACAGGAGGTCTGTCCCTATTGAACATAAGGGCCCCGCTTTCCATAATAGCCCTCTTGAATAAGCCCTTTGATTCGGGAGAGAGAATGTGTGTCGATACGGACACACTACCGGCGCTCTCACCAAATATAGTAATCTGATCCCTATCCCCACCAAATGCATGGATATTGTCTCTCACCTATAGCCAAATTATTAATCAGTATATTATTTATAATAAAATTAATGACTACCAAAATAATACATAACACTAACCCATATGAGTGCCATTTGTTGATCAAAAAAGGCTACATTTCCGGGGGCTGTGTCTTCCCCACCATATAAAAAGCCAAAGACTCCGAGCCTATAGTTTGTGGTGACGACCACCACATCATGAGCTGCCAGTGAACTGCCATTGTTTGTAAAGCTTGTGCCCAAAGTCAAGCCCCCGCCGTGGATGTAAAACCATATAAAAAGCCAAAGACTCCGAGCCTATAGTTTGTGGTGACGACCACCACATCATGAGCTGCCAGTGAACTGCCATTGTTTGTAAAGCTTGTGCCCAAAGTCAAGCCCCCGCCGTGGATGTAAATCATCACAGGTTTGAGTGGTATTTGTTTTAATCGGCTATTGTTTCCCACATTTCCTGTCCATATGTTTAGTACCAAACAGTCCTCACTTAGCGTTAAATTTCCAAACATTCGTTTGGTTTCGTCGGTTGAGTATTGCATACAAGAGTTCTTAGGTTTTGTCGCATCAATCATATCCTGAAGTAAATAATTATATTCAAGATTATAATAATTTTTAAATTTATTGAATGTAATGATACTTTTGCGGGTGTTTTGATTGGCTCTGGTTTAGCGAACCTAAGCCTCCCAACCGGGGGTTCGGCGAAAGGGATACTCAGAAACTGATGGATAGTCTCATTCATGACATCCACTGTCAGACCCCTTACCACACCTGAAGTGGTGTTCACTTCTATACAAACACTCCATTCAATGCATACTATTAATTGAAAAATTAACACAATTTTCAAATTAGCAATGTTCATATTAAATACAAAATTATTGTTAAAAATAAATAATTTTTAAAATTCTAATTGGATATAAAATAAAAATTCAGTTTTAAAATTATGTTTATATAGAAATCGAAAACCATTACTTAATCTTGGTTATGATAATTTTATGAAATGCTCAAATAACAATTTACACCAATTTTTACACATTGTACCAAAAAATATACAATGCACTTGTAGCTTATCACATAACTTTCAGTTATAATTTTATTAAATTATAATAAGTTTCACAATAATTATAATACAGGTGCTCTCACTAATCAGTATTAGTAATCACTATACAGTAATTGATAAATAGTACAAAATTAGTGCAACTCCCAGTCCTCAACTCCCAGTCCTCAACTCCCAGTCCTCAACTCCCAGTCCTCAACTCCCGCACCAAATCCCACATCTCTTAAAGGCTCACGCCTTCATTGTTATGGTTAACCCTCGCGACCGACAAAATCTCATCCAAAATAGAAAATAGACCATCACCTGTTTCTCCATTTCGTAATACAGGCGCTCAATGATAGGCGCGTCGTGTTTAAGCTCAACGTATTTGGCGGCGAACTGAGCGCCTGGAGTCTCGGCGCCGATATAGTGAGCCTCCTGTGCGGACATATCATTCACATTTTGAGTGTAATTCCCCACATAGACAACACCTCCCTTTCCCCTCCCGAGTTCATTACTGAGCCTAATGTCAAACCCTTTTTTCCTAAGTTTCGATAAATCCCTTTTGGTTTTCTCAGACAAATAGTCCGGGTGTTCGGGACCTATCATACGACCAGGCATTGCCTCCTCATCACTACTCACCTCCAGTTCCCCCGTCGTGTCCAATACTGGCGACAAGTGGTAGACTTCCGGTGCTTCACTATAATAGTCGGCCAGTTGTATGTGAGGCATCACAAAGGCTACACCTGTGGGCGGCATAAGTTGGGAGGTGTGCGGTACGGGTGTGTAGTGTTGAGGGCTAGTCTGGTCGGGTGGTATGAATTCAGGCCATACATAGCTTGATGTATCATAAGTGGCAGATCTCGGTCTCGGAAGTGTTGGATAAAGTGGTGGACTAGGCTTTGGTGTATCTGTATGTGGGGCTGATGGCCAGGGAGACCTGATTCTCGTATCACTAAGACTTTGCTGAATTGGTGGGCCTGTGATAGGAGGGCCAACATATTGGTGTTCAAGTAGTGGTACAGTAGACATGTGGAGGGAGTGTTGTGTCTAATAAACATTGTGGACGAGAATATGTTGGTGGGAGGGCTGGGAGTCTCACATTTTGTGGGTCGTCAGAGAAGTCAATCAAATTAGTCTATCCCTACTGTTAGACATGTCTTTCGGGTGTATTTAAAGTTTTATTTTTTTAAATTTTTATTTGTTGAATAAAATCATTCAAAATAATTTTGTGTTTAATTTTTTTGTGCTTGGTTACACTGTATGACTGTACTAAAAAGTTATAACTTTATTAAATGTATTTTTTGGAAACAAATTGTACCTCATTATCCAAATGATCCGGGTTTATGTTTATTCTGCAGCCAAAGCTTAGAAAATACTCTTATTTTTAATTAAAATTTATAATTTTATCATTATTATTAAATAAATTATAATTGACATGTTTCAATATTTATTTTGTAATCTAATTATAAAAACCGCTTATTCTGTATTAACTTAACTTTGTAAGTTTACTTTTAATTTATTAAAAATTTATTTACTCTAATGTTGTGTAAGCACATTAACATTATTATGTCAATAATTTGAACATGCAAATACAGATTTACTTTTGCTTCACATGACCTGAATTTTTATAATAAATGTAAATTTGTCTAGTTGATCTATATATGTTGTAATATTCAAAATTTTGAGAATTTCATTTTTGTTTTACTAGTTACTAAATAATAAGTAATAAATATTTATTAACTTTTACTAACATGTCATTTTGGTCCATTTTTATTACTATAATGCTATGGTGTCATCGTATAAATGGTTTATCATTTGGTGGCCTAACTTTTGACAAAACCGGACGGTTAAGCACCAGGGTCATATTTAAAATCTACGGCTATATTATAGTAATAGGTTCGTTTGTAGGCGATGCTCTCCTTTTAAATGCATTTATTAGGACTGAGTCAAAGTTATTGCGGGCACCTAATGGCTCCCAAAATAAGCTAGCATCAATTTTGATGACTATTATTGTCATGAAAATGATTACATGTATGTATAAAACAGCGGCAATGCTGTACACAAACAGCGCTAAAGGGTTTGCCCTGATCAGTGATCTTAAGACAATTTATAACATGGCAAGAAAGTATAGAAGATTTAATTTTAAAAACTATGCGTTTGTTTTGATTTTGTGGCTGGTACATTTTGTGTTGAGTGTTATGTGTTTTTGTGTCAGTCTGTCTACTTCAGCAATTAGTCAGTTTTTTGGCATTTTTGTGATTGTGTTTGGTCATATCTATTTACAAGTCATATTTTCCTGGACATTGCCGGCAATTATCTGGATAGTAGCTATTACTTGCGCTGATGTGCTTGATTCAATGAGATCCAACCTTATTAATTGTCAGGAACAATATCCAGGTAACACTATGCTTATAAATTGAAACATTAATCAATAATTTCAAAATTCTCTCTCTCTCTCTCTCTCTCTCTCCTTTCTCTCTCTCTCTCTCTCTCAGAAATCGAGAGAATATTCCTAAAGAGAGTGACTTTAATAACATTAATGGAAACTAAGAAACAATTGCTGCAAATCCATGACATAATCGCTAAATTGGATGAAAGTTTAAAATACGTGTTTTGTTTGAATACCATAAACACAATATTCTCGGTAATGTTTCAAATCTACGTGGGAAGTGCCCTGAACACCTATTTACACGGCTTAATGATGACTCTGATTATGGTGTGGGCAGTGGGTTGTGGCTCGTGTATTGGGGAAATGGTTATCTCGTGCCTAATATGCGGTAAAGTTGAAGGAAATATTATCAAGATAAGTGATGCCTTGTATGCTATGAATTCCAATGAATTGTCGGACATGGAGTATAGGGAATGGCAGATGATTGGGAATATCGTACGGAATTCCCACGCATTTGGGTTTACAATCGGGGGATTTGCTAGATTTAATAAATCCACGCTTATTTCTGTGAGTAGGGTCAAATCTAAAATGTGTTTTAATTATTTTAATTAGATATTGATTTATTTGACAGGTTTTTATATTTATTCTGAACTACACTGTTATTCTACTTCAAACAGCAAACAAATAGTTTACTTTATTTAAGTAAACAGAAAACATAATTTTAAATATTTACTATGTATTTTTCATTTTAATTAATAGATTTGATTTGGTAATGCAATTATTATAATAAGTTTCTGTATTTGAATAACATTTTATAAAAATAACATGAACATAATTCCTAAGATTAACTATTGTAAATTACAAAATGTTTGTTATTATTATTGTATTATGAAACTTTAAATAGACTTATGTAATTTTTAAAAGCAGACCCTTAGCAAATGTGTAAACACCTTGAACTTAAATATTGGATTTTAAACAAAGTATTTCTGCATAACCTGTATTTTATGCTTGCGTCTATTTCTTATGAAATTTGTATTAAAAACCTAATATTGTATTGTATTGTAAAAGTAATCTTAAAATAAACTTTTATCATTAAATACATAGAAATATTCAATACAGTACTGTATGTCTATTTTAAAAATTGTGGAAACTTTTTTGTGTTCATTGATATAATTACACTCGAAAGCACTTATTGGACTCATAATAGACTGTCCTTGATGGATCACTAATACTTTTATGGTACCCATTGTTATCACTTCTATGAATCCAAAAGTCAAGATCTATTGTGTAATATCTATAGACAACACTTGTACGCAATATGTGATAAAACTTGAAAAAGTACCGGTCTTTACAAACTTTCAACTGATTGACAGATCAATACAAATATAAACAATATAAAAGGTAAGTTGTTTAATTTTTTGATTAAGTTTTAAATTTTATTTTTTTGATAATGTTAATTTTCATTTTTACTAATATTTTATACATTTTCTTAATTAATATAAATTATGGACATAGTATTAATGTGAGCACTACATCAGGGGTAGTTAGAGGACAGGCTATAAATGTGTTGAACACAAGTATTTACGAGTTTCTTGGCATACCTTATGCCGAACCACCGGTGGGTGACCTAAGGTTTGCAAAACCAGTTCCCATAGAAAAGCCATTAAATGTAAGTCTTATCAATATTGATAAAATATTCATGTGAAATAATATTAAAATTGGTACCAGGACATTATAGATGCCACACAACCCGGCAACTCATGTATGCAAATACCGCCCGAAGACGCCCACGAGTTGTGGGGAAATGGGACCACAAGTGAGGACTGTTTGGTACTAAACATATGGACACCTATTGTGGGAAACAATATCCCATCGAAAGACTCACCATTAAAACCAGTCATGTTTTGGATATATGGCGGGGGTTTGACTTCGGGGTCCATTTTCTTTCACGACTATAATGGCAGTGTTTTGGCCACACATGATGTCCTACTCGTGGCCCCTAACTATAGATTAGGTCCGTTTGGCTTTATATATGGTGGCGATGAGACGGCGCCCGGAAATGTGGGCTTTTATGACCAGTTATTGGCACTTAAATGGGTATTTAAAAAGTTATAATCAAGGTTATTTACAAAAAAGTATAAATTGAGGATATAATTAATTATAGGTCAGAGAAAACATACATTTATTTGGTGGGGATAGGGATCAGATCACTATATTTGGTCAGAGCGCCGGCAGTTGGTCGGTGTCCGCACATATAGTCTCTCCACTATCTAAAGGCCTATTCAAGAGGGCTATTATGGAGAGCGGGTCTCATATGTACTACAAGGAGAGGGATGTGATCAACACTACCGAAGCCATACTCAATGGCCAACATTTGGCGGAACAACTGAAATGCAATTCATCTGAACATTGGTTGCAATGTTTGCGAGGAGTGGATGCAAAGGAATTCCTAAAATATGAGGCATTAATGACATATCCGGTCGAAGGCACGGAATTTCTGCCCATTTCTGAACAAAAGGCTTTTGAGACCAAAAATTTTAGTTCCGGTAAAAAACTGTTAAACTTTTTAGAAAATCAATTTTGATTAAAAATTATTGCTTTCGAATAGATATTGATTTACTGGCGGGCGTGACATCGGACGAGGGCTCAGGTATCTCATCGCATATCTTCCATCATATCAAGAATATAACGGTCGACGGCTTCAAGGAATTGGTTACCGAAACCAATCATATATATCACGGTTTGGACGCCGAAAATGTGACACAATTTTATCTCAAGAATGTTGACGCCGAAGATCCCGGTGCTATTGAACAGGCGTTTGATGAGTTTATCAGCGATTTGCTATTCAAATGTCCCACTTACTTGTTTGCCAAACAATTTGCTAAAAGTGTACAAGTACAAAATGCTAGTAACAAGAATGTCTACTTATATGAGTTGACATTTGAGAGTGAATTTGTGGCTAATGTCACCGGCTGTCGGCCCGGTATGGTATGTCATAGCGCGGACGTGCCGTTTGTATTTGGCATACCTTTCATAATCCCCGAGCATTTTACACGCGAGGAAATATTTTTTAGTCAAGAACTCATGAAAATGTGGACTAATTTTGCTAAAACAGGGTATAAACTAATTGTTTTATTATTGTATTAGATATTTTTACAATATATTTGTTTTGTTAATTCAGTAACCCGGATAAAATATGGCCTAAACTATTAGATAATAATGAGATTTCAGTCCGTGATTTGAATCCACGGAATATGAGTCGAGTATTGGATAATCCCTTTCACACCACTTGTGATGGCTTTTGGAAAGACTATTATTTGTAATTTACAATTAATAATGTAATACAAACCACTGTACCTGCTTATAAGTTAAAAGAAGCTACAATATAAACTTATTTTTATTGTTTTTATTAATTATTTAAAAAAGCAAGCATGACATTTAGTAACATTATATTAATAAATTGATTTATTTCAATTATTTAATCAAATGATTTATTTAATTGAAAAGAAAATTTAATAAACTTATATAAAATAAAAATTAAATTTAAGAAAATAAATTACAAGAAAAAAACAAAAAATGAATTTAACCAAGACTTGAAATATAAATTAAAATAATGTGTAATGTGAAAATATAATTTCATAACTTAGAACCTAATGCACTTTTAATATTATCAATAAGAGTAAAATGTGAACAGGTAAATATCAATAATCAAATCAAAGGTTTCTAAAAATGTAATAATGTAAGTGTATGAGTACACAACCTGAATTAATTGACAAATAAGTTTTTTTTCGATAATACAAAAATTTCATGATTAATTCTAAATCTATACAATACTATATATTATATTATCAAGCAATTAATATCAAAGATATAATAAATGAAAGTTTATTATATTATGAAATTTCAGACTGTATTGTATATAAATGATCGAAAGTTATTTGTAGTACTAAAGTAACTATATTTTAACTGTTTTTAAAATTAAATAAATACAATTTAAGTGAAATAATGTTTACATTAAATTTATTTACTTATTTTGTTAGTATAATATTTTGTGTTGGATTTGCAAATAGTATTGATGTGAACACGACATCAGGTGTAGTGAGAGGTCTCACTATAGATGTGTTGAACACAAGTGTTGACCAGTTTTTGGGTATACCTTATGCCGAACCACCGGTCGGTGCGCTTAGGTTTGCTAAACCAGTACCCATTAAACAGCCATCGAAAGTAAGATTTTAATAATTTTGTTATAAATTATATAAAATAACAATTAATATATTATGTTCAGGAAATAATAGATGCAACAGCACCCGGGAACTCTTGTTTGCAAACTGAGTTTGCAAAATCAAGTCCTACACTGGATGTGTTCAATACTGTCATTAACTCTGAGCTCAATCTCATCCAAAGTGAGGACTGTTTGGTACTAAACATATGGACACCACATACGAGAATTAACAGATCAATGAAAGGCTTACCACTTAAACCAGTCATGTTTTGGATACACGGAGGGGGTCTGATCGGGGGCTCAATATTTATGGCCGACTATAACGGCAGTGTTTTGACTACTAATGATGTCATACTCGTGGCCACAAACTATAGATTAGGTCCGTTTGGCTTCTTATATGGGGATCGGGAGGATACCCCCGGAAATGTGGGCCTTTATGACCAGTTATTGGCACTTAAATGGGTATTTAAAACGTTATAATCAAGGTTATTTACAAAAAAGTATAAATTAATGCTATAATTAATTATAGGTTAGAGATAACATACATTTATTTGGTGGAGACAAAGATCAGATCACTATATTTGGTCAGAGCGCCGGCAGTTGGTCGGTGTCCGCACATATAGTCTCTCCAC